>JAWNPC010000918.1:0-20356 GCA_035045365.1 Drosophila leonis
GCACAATCAAATCTTACCTCTGTTGTTAGGTTACTGCTGTTTAACGTTTATAAAGATGTTTGCAAATAAAGATTTTAAAACAACTTCGACTTCGAATTTTTTATCATCAAAGAACGTAGCAATATATTATCAGCTCAGAAATAATTTTTGTTATAAGTGAACTGAAATTCTTCGATCTACGAATCAAATATAAATTTTTTTAGTATAAAGTATGTACCGCCGTCCGAGTAAAGTCTGTAGATCCAATGAAAAAAGAAAGTTTGGTCGAGAATATGCATAGGAAGATACTCACAAAGTATGCTCTATAAATATGCTAACGCGAAATAGTACCGCCAGGCACTCCATATGCAATATTTGAATCACAATCAAACAGAGGGGAAGAATACATAATATCTATGGGATATACTCCAGTTATTTTGGCAAAAGAAATAAAATTAACTAGTGATTGGCTTTTTGTTGAGCCAGCATCTAATAAGTTAATCGAAGCTGTTAATGTCTTGATTTGTCTTCCGTTTAAATTTAAACTTACGGACGATTTACTAGAAGAATGCACGGGGAAGGCTGGTAGAACTGCCCTATTCACGGCTCTCAACTATCCCCAATATAAAGAAATGAAGAAGGCACTCTTGAGGAGTAAATTGGATGCACTTTCTAAAGCTGTCTCCATATCCTACAATTGCTCCCACTGGCCCATGATACTCATTGCGCTTTGTCTTATTTTTGTATTCGCACGACTTTAGTTGAAGCCCCAAAGTTCTGGCTGAATGCGCAGTATTTTTACCATCCATTGGCTTAATCATATATCAAAAATCACTGTTAAAGGACTCAGTTACTTTTCATGTTAACTAGCAATTCTGTTGTGACGTCAAATTTTCGGCTTGTGCTCTGTTGTCCCACCTGAAGTTTAGCGGGCAATTAAGCAGAAGTCCGGCAAGTACTGCAAAGCAATCAACATAAAGTACGAGTATTTAAAAGAAAATTTCAATAGTGGACCATAATAATGGTCAAACCTTTATTCATATTTCCTTGACATTCAAATCTATGTTTTGCAATGAATTATGCCCTTTTGTGCCAATCAATCAATAGAAATAGTAGATAAAATCATGTGGATTGATAGGACATAAATAATACTTTCCAATAATATTTAATGTTGCAAGTTGCAAGTTTAAGTTATTTAACTCGGAAATAAAAGCATTCAACCGGATTTTTTTTTATACCCTGAACCCATTGAAAACGGGAAATCAGGGTATAATGGTTTTGTTAAATCTATGTAACAGGCAGAAGGACGCGTGGCAGACCCCATAAAGTATATATATTCTTGATCAGGGTGACGAACTGAGTCAAACTGAGCCTTGTTCGTCTGTCTATCTGTCCGTCCGTCCGTCCGTCCGTCCGTCCGTCCGTCCGTCCGTCCGTCTGTTCGTATGTATGAACGCGTCGATCTCAGAACCTATAAGAGCTAGAGACTTTAATTTTTTTTTTTTTTGAAGTCCCTGTATAGCAGGCGCAGATCAAGTTTGTTTCAAACAATCGATAACTTATACCGTTTTAATGTTATCGATTAAAAAACCTTATCGAAATACAGTTTTTTAATTCTATCTCGTACATATTTGGAGCTAGAGTCTCCAAATTTTGCATTTAGTTTTATTTATATTTTATACAATTTCGGTTTTTGTTATATTTTGGATATTGGTTCAAAATTTCAAATTGAAGGTTAGTTGCAAATGTAGCCAATATGTGAATGATTTTGCGATTTTAGGCAATTGACAAATATTCAATATAATATGTAGATCATATGCTGAAAATTTCATTGAAATCCATTAAGTATCACAGAATAAATTAAACAAAACTTTTTGTCAATTGCAACATGTGACCAGAAACCCACCCCCGTTTTCATTTTTTCTACATGTGCACACATACATTGAGACATTCGAATGCGAGCATTCTTGTCTGTTCTAAGAATCACAACAATTACAGCTGACTGCTTAAATTTTGTTATAATTCTTAACTGCCTTTAGTTTAAAATTTGCTACCGCTTGTCTAAGTAGTGCGGTGGCGGTGTTGATAGAAGCGGGGCACGCCGTGCTTTGCGAAGGTCTGTGTTCAAACCTCGCCGATGTCAAGACTTTTTTAATGTTTTTTGTTTTCACACACACAATGGTGGTGTCGCGGTAGAGGTGATGCGCTTTGATCAGTAGATGTTGGTTCGATTCCAGGTGGGGAAATGTCAGATATTCCTAATTTTTTATTTTTTTCTTTTATTAAATTATTATTAATATTATTCTTAAAAAAAACTACTTTTTTGACAAAAATGCTTTTTGATTGTGAAACTGCAAGATTGGCAATTTAATTAAATTTTGTATAAGTTTGTAATGTATACAAGATACGAAATATATTTAAAAACGCATATCGGACGGGGTTCAGGGGATCTCCTAGTCGGGTACCCTCGACTAGAGTTTTCTTACTTGTTTTTTTTTTTTTTGTGTGGCTGAGGTAGGTAAAAATGCTTTATGCACCGTCAGTCAGGTCGTCACTCTGGCTGGTGTGTCGGACTGCAATACTGCTTACCGACTAAAAAACTTCCTCTTCAAGGGCTGGGAGACCTTGGAATCAAGAGCTATCCCGCATTAACCTTCAAGGTGGAGCCCTTGTATATGCTCTAGCTGAGCACTGCCATCTGTGTTCCTGCGTCTAGGTCCCGATTTTTCCGCCGGAGAACCTTTTCGGTGAAGTCACAGACTCTTTTCCAGGCATCTATGCTGTTGCACATTTGCTGTACTATAATCTCTACTTTAACTTCACCGACAGTTTCTGCCAAGTCGGTTCTTTCTTCTGACCACTTTTCGCAGTTAAAGAAAGTGTGTTCTGCGTCGTCGCAGTAAATGCAGCTGGATTCGGCAGTTTTCCCCATCTTATTTAGGTACTTTCGAAAGTAACCATGACCAGAGAGCATTTGTGTCAGATAAAAAGACGTTTCACCGTGCTTTCTATTTATCCACTGCTCTAGATCGGGGATGATTTTTGCAGTCCATCTCCCGTATCTTTCTTATAACCATTTTGCCTTCCAGGAGGCTATAGTCTGCTGACGTACGGTCTTTGCTGCCTGCATTGAAAACTCTCCACTTTGCCGGAGACTCCATATCTTCTTGCGCTCTTGCGCAAGTAGATCTATCGGTATCACTGCTGCTATCACGGTCACAGCAGCTCCGGACACTGTTCGGTACGCCGAAGCGATCCTTAAGGCTGCTCTTCTTTGCACCGATAACATCGGCTTCCGCCTTACGTCCACTTTTAGAGTGTCCGCCCATACTTCGCTACCATACAGTAGGATTGCATTTGTTGTTTCCATTAGCAGTCGTCGTTTCCCTGCCGTCGGTCCGTCAACATTTGCCATCAGTCTACTTAGAGACCCCGTTGCTTTCGCTGTTTTTCGCGTAGCATGCTGAAGCTGTCCCCAGAAGCTAAGTTTGCTGTCTAGCCTAACGCCTAGATTCACTGTCCTCTGGGTCCTTATCAGGTTTCCACTCACTCGCATCTCGATTTCGGTTGGAATCTGCTTCCCTGTGAACAGAAGTAACTCCGTTTTTTGGGTAGCAAGTTCCAAGCATCGGGAGCGTAGCCACATTTGCGTGCGGATCATGACTTGAGTAAGTCTTTTTGAGCCTCTACGGTATTTCTGGCCGTGATGACTGCCGCGATGTCATCTGCATATCCGATCAGAAACGTATCTTCAGGCATTTCCAGTCTTAGAATGTCGTCGTATTCCACAGGTCTGGTCCTAGGATCGACCCCTGTGCAG
Source organism: Drosophila leonis (assembly GCA_035045365.1). Classification (NCBI taxonomy): domain Eukaryota; kingdom Metazoa; phylum Arthropoda; class Insecta; order Diptera; family Drosophilidae; genus Drosophila; species Drosophila leonis. Next base: position 3,800 of record JAWNPC010000918.1, read on the forward strand.
CTCCTCCGGTCACTCTATATCGTTTCATACCCGTCTGTGTAGCATACAGGAGTACTTGATCCTGCAAGTAACTCCTGATCATGTGCCTCAGATATCTCGGTATATGGAAACGTTGCTCCAAGGAAGCAAGCATATCGGTCCACCTTACGCTATTAAAAGCGCTTTTAACGTCAAGCGTTACTAGCAGAACCCCTGAGCGTGAGTACGCATTTCCTCTCTGCGTTGCTCTGGCTGCCTGAACCACTTCATCAATGGCTCCCATTGTAGATTTCCCAGCTCTAAGCCCGTGCTGTCTGGAACTAAGTCCTCCAGCAGCCTCTACTGCAGCAAGCAGTCTGGGTTTTATTAACTTTTCTAACAGCTTTCCAGCTGTATTTAGCATGCACAATGGGCGATATGCCGATGGTGTGTTGGGATCGCCTTTGCCTTTGCTGATGAGCACAAGTCTCTGCTCTTTCCACGCTTCTGGAAATAACCTTTCCTTTAGACATGCGTTGTACATTCTAAGAAGGAAAGCAGGCCGTCCTGTTGCTATCAACTTCAGTATTTCCGCCGGTATATTGTCTGGCCCCGGAGCCTTTTTATTCTTCAGGGAAAGAGCCGCAACCTTAATCTCCTCATCGGTGAAATTTGGGGCTGAGCAATGAGACTCTACTGGTGCCTGCTTCTGCGTTTCGTGGATGTGTCTTGGCAATAGTGTTGTCACTATGTGATCCATCGCTTCATCATCCACGTTTGGCGCTGCTCCGTAGTTTCTCAGCTTTTTCATGACTATTTTGTAGCCAAGCCCCCAAGGATCTCTGTTAATGTCTTTGCAGAGCTCTTTCCACTTATCCAGTTTACTGCGTGTGATAGCAATCGACAGTTCTTTCCTCGCGTTCTTAGCTGCTAACGCTTCTGTCATGTAATTTCCAGAGCGCCGTGCTCTTGTAAGCTTTCGCCTGCACTGTATGCATACTCGTCTTTTTTCTGCAATCTCGTGGTTCCACCAGTACGCCTGCCGTCTGCCCCCATGTTTGATATGCGTTTTCGGCATCGAAGCATTACATGCTCTTTCAATAGTTTTCAAGTTGTATTCGATGACTTCTTTTGTACTTAGTGTACTGTCGAATTGTCGCTCTCGCCTGTCTATTTCAGAGAGTAATTTTTCTAAGTCCAGTTTGCTTATATCCCATCGATGGGAAGTCTTTGCTGGGCACACTGAGGGGGATTGCCGATTATTCTGTAAAGTGTATGAGATATACTCATGATCACTGCCAGTGAAATCATCAAGTATTTTCCAGTCCTTGATCCGATCTACGATGTGTTCGGATCCAAAGGTTATATCTGGTATTGTACCTTCGCATCCCGGCCTATTGAAGGTAGCTCTATCTCCACGGTTTGCTACCGCTAGCCCGGTCCTAGCGGCCATATCCATAATTTTCCACCCTCTAGAGTTTGTCGAGGGCATTCCCCAGTCAACTGCTCGTGCGTTGAGATCGCCTGCCACAATGAAGTGCTGCTGTCGATCCACGAGCATATCCTCGATTGCGTCTAGCTTACTTTGAAAAGTATTTGTCGTCACTGGGTGTCAGGTAACAGCTGACTACCGCGACTTCTTTGAAACGTGCGTAGACGTAACAGTTTCCTCTTTTACTTCCTTGTAGTACCGCACCGCCACCACTAGGAAGCCATATGGCCGCGGTCTTGGTTTCGTCATCCAGCCAAACTCCGTTTTCTTTCTGCTTATATTGTTCACTGATGATCACTACGTCGATAGCGTATTCCGCTACGATCTGCGTCAACAGTGCGTCTGCAGTTTTGCTACGGTGTAGATTGGCTTGGAGGATCTTTAACATTTAGCTTGTCGAGTACCTGGGCATTTCTGCGATCCCGGCATGTGATCGACAGGGCTACGTCCTGCATCAGTGCAGATGCAGCATTTTGGAGGTTTTTTGCAGTCATTCATTTTGTGACCTGCTTCTCCACATTTAATGCAGATACCTCCCCCATTTCGGTCTGGTCCTGTGCAGTTGGTCTGCAGGTGACCTACCCCGAAACATCGGTAGCATCGCCGGATGCTTTGGCACATCTTGAGCCTAGCTCTGACAAAACCTATTTTTATGTTGCCAGAGTTGAGCAGCGTATTGGCTAGTTGGCTTTCTACGGTTACAAAAGCTCTTACTTGCTGCCGGCTATTCGGGGCAGTAACTTTTATGCGTAAGTCCACTGATGGGTTTGCGAGGACTTTACGCACTGCCTCAGCCACCTCCGACTCTACAGTGAGTGAGTCGAGATCTCGGATCTCTACTGTCGCTGTAGGCTTTAACTCAGCTACCGTGGCTGTTTTTTTGACCTTAAGCCTTAAATTTTTTTGAACCAGTTCCGGCTGTACTTTTTCCCCTCTGTTGAGTTCTACAAGGAGTGCCCCGGATCGGGTTTTCCTTATGCCTCTTATATTTGCCTTTTCGTCCTGTTGGATTGTGCTGCGTATGCTTCTCAGAACATCAACATAGCTTTGTCCTTCTTCAGGTTTTATGAGGACTGCTTCTGTTTGGGGAGGCTTTTTTGTCTCTTTTTTTGGTTTTTTAGCTGCTGCTTTCGGTTTCTCTACTGGCACCGAAACGGCTTTCTCCATTTTTCTTTTCGGAGCACTTTTTCTGGTGACCTTTTGCCACAGATTCGGTTGTCTTTCGAAAAGTTTCTTGCCAGACTCCGACTCTAACGACTCCAAAGGCTTGCCTCTTTTGGATAGTGGGTGTTTCCACTGTTCCCGTGCTCCTTAACTCTTTCTCGATTAATGGCAAAAGCTTTTGCTTATTTGCCTCTGCCTCCAGCTTCTTCCAAGAGCTCCTGCAGTGTCCTAGAACATCCAACAGTTCGTCTAGGTCTGATACGCCACTTTTAACATCTAAGCTGATGTTTTTCTGCTTTGCTACTGCAGTTTTTATACGCCGCAGCGCCTGGCGACATTTCAGGATGGCATCCTCTTCTTCAGCGCGGAGTTTCAGGATGTATTCCTGCCTTGGCGACATTGCCAGCGCTGCCCGCGTGCTTGGAGCATCCGTCTCCGCCATGGTGGTTTTTGGAGTTTCCTCCACGCTTCTTGATGCCGGTGCTACCTGAAGTCTTGAGCTTTTGCCAAAGCCCAGCCTCGGGTCAGTGAACCTCTTGTGGTGTTCCACAGTTTTCGTTTTTGTTTTTGGGGGTGGTTTTTTTTTTAAATTCCATACTTTTGGGTCCCGATTCCAAGCCGCTATCTTAGCTCGGATGTACAGTCACTCAAAACGATCCTCATGGTTGTCTATGCATAGTAGGGAGGCCATGCGAGGGTTGACGATAGTCCTTATGGGAGCCAACGTTCAGAGCCAGGATCTTGCACAGATTAAGGATTTATATCAACTTAAACCTGTACCACCAAAAATACAATTGGCGACGAGCTTCGAACGTACTTGGAGGCCTGCCAGGGTTTTAACGGGACGGGGGCAGTTGCAGCATTGTCCTATGAGCCATTTCCACACGATGTCACTCGTCAGTACTGAGGTCCTAGAATGCTACACCTGTCAGACCAGGTGTCATCAATTCAGAAGACAATTAATTTTGTTTGCGTAGTCCGTGGTCGGTCAAAGATATCACTCTACTAAGTTCCATCTTTCTATTCGTCTAAAACCTCGCTGCACACATTAGTTCACGGTTGGTCGGTTGCCCAATCGTTATCCAGTGGGGCCGATCGTGGAGGCTGTGTGTCAACTTGAATTACCAGGGACAAGGATTGCTATTGGAAGTCACCAGATGAGCAACATCAACATAGCGTTGCCTTGTATTCGTAACCCCATCCCACCATAGAAACCGGGTTAGAACAACAAAAAATAGAGCAAGAATATATATACTTCTTCGGGTCTGCCACGCCTCCTTCTGCCTGTTACATACATTTTGACAAAACCATTATACCCTCATTTACAATGGGCTCAGGGCATAAAAAACCAAGTTGAACTGTTGCCGTTGAACTACATAAGTAAATCGTTAACACAATATGTGAACGTTTCAGCAAGCTAGCAGCTCTTTAAGCTGCAGCTTAACATAGCACCATGTTAATAATGAGCACACTTAAAGTCACCGCTCATGAGCACCCTGATGACAGGGTAGATCAAATTTTGTCATCATATCATGGACAAGGGCATATCGATATGTACAAATGGTAAGCCCACGGCCATACATTACATTCATTATCTCTTGTTTTCTAGTTCTCGCAGTTCTTTTGTTATTGATTCACAACTATACTCACATATCATTATAGCTCGTATTTGGCTCTATCGCGATCTTACTTCACAGCCCTTTATACAGTATATTGCTTGGGTATCCTTGCCGGTCTGTCTAATATTATTCTCAGCCGGCTTTGTGCATCTCATCGCACCGCAAAGTATAGGTAAGTGAAGAACGAACTAACTAACTAATTATCACAAGTAGCTGGTATATAGAAATTATCGAGTATTTGTTGTGCATAAGTTAAATCCATGTATGTATAAAACCTTTTTCTGTCACGTAAATAGTGCTTCTTTTTATACCCTGAACCCATTGAAAATGTAACAGGCAGAAGGAGGCGTGGCAGACCCCATAAAGTATATATATTTTTGATCAGCTCGACAAACTGAGTTGATATAGCCATGTCCGTCTGTCCGTCCGTCCGTCCGTCCGTCTGTCCGTCCGTCCGTCTGTCCGTCCGTCCGTCCGTCCAGCGTTCTCGTAAACCACAAAAACTAGAGATCATTTGAAATGTATACTCGTGTATACCCTACGCAGTACGAGTTTATCAATTTGATTTGATTACTTTGTTTTTCAAGCGTAACTTGAACACCGTTAAAGCTATAGATTTTCCATGTATATCCGTGTTATAAATACAAACATTTTGTAATTTTTGGATTTTCGATGCCACGCCTCCTTCCCCCAAAATTTGAAAAAATGTATTTCAAATACTAGAGATTTGTGCTTTGGCAAATACATTCATATGAATGGCATTAGTACGCCTTAGAAGTTTGGTTACCTGAAATGAAGACCATACTGCGCGGCGTTGCGCTGAAAGAGTATCTCACATTTAAGACATTAGTGGCCAAGGTAATTGGTTTAATGGCAACTCTGGGCAGCGGTATGCCATTAGGAAAGGAAGTAAGTATAAGAAATTGATGCCGGCTAATGGCACACCCACCCAACGACACACTCACACACGCCAACTCACACATTTTGGAAAGCTCTTTAGTCGAACAAAAAAAAAAATTATATATGTATATATAACTAACCTCGTCTTTAGGGTCCTTTCGTACATATAGCAAGTATTGTAGCACAATTATTAAGTAAACTCGTCACATCATTCCAAGGCATATATGAGAACGAGTCCCGCAACTCCGAAATGCTGGCGGCTGCCTGTGCCGTCGGCGTGGGCGCCTGCTTTGCTGCGCCCGTAGGTGGTGAGTACTAGAGTTCATTTACAAGAGTTTCAAAAAGCTGAGACACGGATCGATCAATTCGACAGGCGTTCTATTTAGTATTGAGGTAACCACTACGTATTTTGCGGTGCGCAATTATTGGCGCGGTTTCTTTGCGGCTGTGTGTGGTGCAACGGTTTTTCGACTGCTTGCCGGGGGGGTGTGGTTCCAAAATGCGGATACTGTGCGTGCACTGTTCCTAACCAATTTTACCACCGAATTTCCATTCGATCCGCAAGAGCTGTTTGTTTTTGCATTGATTGGGTGAGTCCATATGTTTTGTTGTTTTTTAAACTTAATCTCTAAATTTAAATTTTGATTTTAACAGCTTTGTGTGCGGCTTAGGTGGCGCCACCTATGTGTGGGTGCATCGTCGATATGTGCTTTTTATGCGCTCCAACAAACGCATGAACAAATTTCTACAGAAAAAGTGAGCACTAATCGATAACATATCCTAGGCAACATATTGATATTGCGGCGATAACCATGCTTGCGGCTCTCCATAGGTCTCAAATATCGATATCGAACGTTGCATACCTAATTTTCGTTGAGTTTTTTAATTCAATTCAAACACATTTCTTTTTTTAGTCGCTTTCTATATCCCGGCTTTTTGGCGCTGTTGGTCTCCAGCATTTCATTTCCGTTGGGCACAGGCCAATTTTTAGCCGGAGAGCTCAGCACACACGAGCAGGTGACGCAGCTGTTTAGCAATTTCACCTGGTCGCGCAGTGATCTGACTGTGGAACAGGCTGCCGTTGTCACACATTGGATGACCAGCTACACGAGCGTCTTTGCTAACCTGGTGATCTTTACCATCTTCACGGCAAGTGAATGTATTTTCTTTTCTATGCAATCAAATACTTACTGTATTTTTTGTTTGTATACAGTTCTTCTTTTCCATCATAGCGTCCACGATCCCGGTGCCATCGGGCATGTTTATACCGGTATTTAAAATTGGCGCCGCATTTGGTCGCTTGGTGGGCGAACTGATGGCCTCCTGGTTTCCACATGGCGTGCGCTACGGCGGTCGATTGTCACCCATTATGCCAGGTGGCTATGCCGTTGTCGGCGCAGCTGCCTTTTCCGGCTCTGTGACGCATACGGTATCCGTGGCAGTGATTATCTTTTAGATGACCGGACAGATAACCCACGTAGTGCCCGTGATGATAGCCGTGCTGGTGTCCAATGCGGTGGCAGCGCTGCTGCAGCCCTCGATCTACGACAGTATTATACTGATTAAGAAGCTGCCGTATTTGCCTGATCTGCTGCCATCCAGTTCCGGCATGTACAGCATCTTTGTGGAGGACTTCATGGTGCGAGACGTGAAGTACATTTGGCATGGCATCTCCTATCAAAAGCTTAAGGAGGTGCTCAAGATCAACAAGACGCTGCGCTCGCTTCCACTTGTGGACAGTCCAGAGAATATGATATTGCTCGGCTCTGTGCAGCGCTACGAGCTGATCAAAATCAGTGAGAAGCACATTGGACGGGAAAAGCGTATGGAGGTGGCACAAAAGTGGCAAAAGGAGGCCGAGGAGCGAGCCCTCGAGGAGGAGAAAAAAGCAGGAAGCTGAGCTAAAACAGCGTCGACCCTCACGCTTTGAAGTGCTGCCCGCGCCGGATATACTCAGCCTGCGGCAGATAGCCAACGATGAGATGTTGCCGCCCAAGAAACGAGCCGAGACAATGCACAGCTCCCTAACGCCTCGCAAGTCCATATTGAAGAAGACCAACTCCTTCAACTTAAAGACCTATGCCCCCGCCTCGCCACACAGTCCCAGCATTACGCCTTACACCACGATAACGGGCAACTCGGAGTTTCGTATACGGTCTGCATTTGAGGCAATCTTTAAGAAGTCCACCACGCTGCAGGATGTGCAACCAGACCCGGAAATGGGCTCCATCTCGCCGGTGGCCAGCAACAACGAGGTGCAAGTCCAACGTGCACCCAGTGTGCCCAGCACACCCGGCATATCCAAGAAGGTTCAGTTGGTAAGTCCCTCACCATACACTCCTATTTTACATTCCAAGGGTATTCGCGCTTAACAACTAATGGAGTTGAGCTCCTCAATTTACTTTGTCTGTTGCGCTTATTTCTGTAAACATATTTGCATCCCAAGCAAGCACAAAACAATTGGAACTTTGTTACCGATCAGATCATGCTGGTAAGTACATGCCAATTACATCGCTATTTCTCTGTACATCCGTTTACTATTTGGTATTCTGATGGGCCTCTTTCTTCCTCTGTCTGTACACTTCACCATTCCCATTCCATATCTGCAAGCAAGTAAACCCTATTGATATTCTGTCGGAGTCAACTCGAAAAATGGTAACAATTATTAATTTACAAATCAAATATGTTTTATAACAAAAGGAAGAAGTCATGGAAAACTCTTTTTGCGTTTACATTTTAAGCTCGATTCAATTTCTCTTTTGGTGGTTTGAGAACAATTGTTGGGGCATTTCTCAAAAGTAAAGTCAAATGAAATGATTTATTAATTTAACGATTTTCATATTAGAGATGAAACTACATTGTTGAGAGTTTTCCGTGGCAGTTCTGAATATCGAGCAACAGTTTGTTCGTTCAATCTTAGACAATTGCTTGGCCTGCTTGTTTATACATACATACATATATATATATATATATATATATATATATATATATATATATATATATATAAACGTAAACAAAACAATCTCCGCTACGGCTTAAAATATTGTTGTGTGCAAATTAATATAAAAAATTTAACGCTTTGATTATGCCGCCCGATATGGATGACACAGATGATACCATAACAGATAAGACAGATTCGCATAAACCAATTAATATGCCGCTCAACGATGTGAATACAGATAAGACCTGCATTGAATACAAAACAAATAAAGTTTCAGATATTGAAATAGACAGACCCACGAACCGGCTGCTGTGTCCTATCTAAACGAGAACCACATAGATAAACAAAGAAATGTTAAGAAAAAAATTCAATTCAGCTGCGATGTGAGAGTCAAAAGATTCACCAAAACATGGCTATACGTTGGATAAGATATCCGATAGTCAAAAATCAAATGAAATGGGTTATACGATAGAAGATGACGATGAGAAATTCAATCTTGATTATGAAGAGACGGTGACAGGGGAGATGGTACGATTTGTTCTCTGTATATTCTGTATGTCCTTATACATATGAGTGTCTTGTATTGTAATCCATACTAACCGATCAGAAGTCTCTTCTATATCCAACACTTAACCCAGAACTATTTCTATTCTCTCTATTGTTTCCATTGTACCCCGTTCTTGTATATATATATATATAATACTTTAATGCACCAACAAATCAAAACACATTAAACAGAACACGATTACAAAACAGACGAAGTCAGTGCAATGTTGGTATGTATATATCTATAGATAGATCCATCGATGCAATAAATATGTTTGTCACATAGTTCAACTGGCAAGTAGTTACCGTATACGCATCGGCCTGTTTTAGCCGAGAGACACGTGTAATAGATGATGTCGCCGGAGGATCTGTAAGTATTGGAGAACTTGAGGAATTCTCGTGCTCATTGATTCTAGTAAAGGTTCAGATAAGCATAGGCAGATCCATCCTCCATTAATTTTGAACGCACCTCCACACTCGCCGTGTATTCGCTTTTCTCTATGGTGGGCATTAATCATGCGTATGTAACAAAAATCGGACGTCTTGTTGGCGTGGTCGGTCTCAAGGAGGTAAGTGCATATGAAATATTTACCATGCATGTCAAATATTTATTAGCTGATTTAAAATGCTTACTTAACAGCTACGCAAAGCCATCGAGGACATCAACAGCAACAGTTTTGTGGCTCATCCTCGTGACGAAGAACTCAATTGCGACTCGAAATCTGCTGTGGAGAAGCCTCTGCTGGCAGTTAGTCCAAGTGCTAGTGACAAAGCCGTTGATATGACCATAACCTCAATGGATTCGGCACTCTCTAATTCTGACAATTGTTCCGACATCGAGATGGAGCATCTGAAGTCTCTCGACACGCCAGAAATAGCGCTCACTATGCCGCCAACAGATGCAAATGCAAATGCAAATGCAACAACACAAGACACAAACAAATCTGTTTAAGCTAGGCTCCCATCTTTAAAAATATATATATTTACTGTTAGCTACGGCAACAATGTTTGTTAAATGCCGCTGTTAAATTTCTTTAAAGATACAATTTAAAGCTAATCTAAGTGATAGCATAATTAATTAATTAGTTGATCAAGTTGTTATGTATTTATATCTCTCGCTAGTGCATAAAGTCAAAGATATCGTGATCTATATTTAAGTTGCAGCCAGTGCAAAATAAATATTTTAAAATAACTTTTAACAACTCTTTAAAATCAACAAATAAGCAAATATAACCACACCTCGATCATAGTCATTTGTTTGGTTCTCTACATTCATGAAATAATAATAAAGTTTTTTTCGAACTATCAAATATGCTCTGCTATAAAGTTTTTCATTGTCAAATCCTCAAATTTCCCGACTCCTCATATGATTATATATGATGAATCAAATCATCTCTGGCCCATAATACTTATATTACCCTGAACCCATTGAAAATGAGAATCAGGGTATAACGGTTTTGTGAAAATGTATATAACAGGCAGAAGGAGGCGTGACAGACCCCATAAAGTATATATATATAAATATCAGATCTCACACGGACAGGCGGACATGGCTATATAGACTCAGCTCGTCGATCTGATCAAGAATATATATATTTATGGGGTCTGCCACGCCTCCTCCTACCTGTTGCATACATTTTACAAACACATTAAACCCTGATTTCTCATTTTGAATGGGTTCAGGGCATAAAAATAAAAAGAACAACAAAGCACAATCAAATCTTACCTCTGTTGTTAGGTTGCTGCTGTTTAACGTTTATAAAGATGTTTGCAAATGAAGATTTTTAAAACAACTTCGACTTCGAATTTTTTATCATCAAAGAACGTAGCAATATATTATCAGCTCAGAAATAATTTTTGTTCGATCTACGACTCAAATATAAATTTTTTTAATATAAAGTATGTACCGCCGTCGGAGTAAAAGTCTGTAGTTCAATGAAAAACAAAGTTTGGTCGAGAATATGCATGGGAAGATACTCACAAAATATGCGCTATAAATATACTAACAATATAGTACCGCGAGGCACTCCATACGCAATATTTGAATCACAATCAAACAGAGGGGAAGAATACATAATATCTATGGGATATACTCCAGTTATTTTGGCAAAAGAAATAAAATTGACTAGTGATTGGCTTTTTGTTGAGCCAGCATCTAATAAGCTTATCAGGACATGTTAAAGTCATGGCTTGTCTTCCGTTTAAATTTAAATTTACGGACGATTTAATAGAAGAATGCACGCGAAAGGCTGGTAGAACTGCCCTACTTATGGCTCTGGGCTATCCCGAATATACTGAAATGAAGATGGCACTCCTTGAAGAATAATCTGGATTCGCGTTCACTTTAGAAAGCTGTCTCCATATCCTACAATTGCTCCCACTGGCCCATGATACTCATTGCGCTTTATGTATTTTTTGTATTCTCACGACTTTAGTTGAAGCCCCAAAGTTCTGGCTGAATGCACACTATTTTTACCACCCTTGATACAATTTTTGGAAGTATTTCGAAAAGATAAATAAATAAATACTTGATAATATTAAATATTTGATATTCACCTGAAAATGCTTTTACTATACAATTAGAATTACATCATTGCAACTAGTACTAAATAAATGGTAATTTAAAAATGTACTGTCGTCTGCTTGTGAACGTTTGCATGCTATGAATTTATCGCATGCGAGCTTTGCAATGTTAAGCAACCTACACGCTATTTCAAAGACAGGTAAACCTATTGGATTTCAAACAATCTTACCAAATTGAAACGAACCCTGTAAATTTTATGCATATTCTTTTTTGTCTTCTTTTATATCGATAGAAATTGATAATTTGAAATAGTTTTTTAACCGTAACTTGAATACCGTAAGATCTTGAGTTTTCATTTACTGTGTAGGTCCGTGTAATTATTACAGAGAATTTGTACTCTTCAGTTTTTGGATAACTCTCCTCCTTCCCTTAAAATTCGCATATTAATGTCATTATCACGCGCTAAAAAGTTTGATTACAAATGTGCATCTAGAAGAAAACTTATTCAACAAATAAGTTTCCATAATATAGCAAAGCGCGTGTGTCTGCATGTGTTGTTTGTTATTTATGCATAAAAGAAGCGTAGAATGATTAGTTCAGGGTATCTTGTTACTTTTTAATTGTACAATAAATATTTTAAAACAACTTTTGCAAACCCTTTTTAATCATCAATGTATGTAGCAATATATAGCCCGCTTGCAGTTCTATTTATTGTTTAGTTTTTCACATGAACTCAGAAATAATAATTGTTATAAGTGGACTAACATTCTTCGATCTACAAGTCAAATACAAATTTTTTGTAACATAAAGCATGAAGCACCATCGGAGTAAAGTCTGTAGTTCAATCAAAAACAAACTTTGGTCGAGAATATGCGTGGGAAGATACTTGTCAGATATCCTCTTTAAATATAGTAATATAATATTACGGCCAGGCAGAGGAAGAATACCTAATATCTATGGGATATACTCCTGTTATTTTGGCAAAAGAAATAAAATTGACTAGTGATTGGCTTTTTGTTGCAGGCAGCATCTAATAAGTTAATCGAAGCTGTTAATGTCATGGTTTGTCTTCCTTTTAAATTTAAACTTACGGACGATTTAATAGAATAATGCACGCGAAAGGCTGGTAGCACTGCCCTATTCACGGCTCTCAACTATCCCCAATATAAAGAAATGAAGAAGGCACTTTTGGATAATAATCGGAATTCGCTTTCACTTTCTAAGGCTGTCTCCATATCCTTCGGGTGCTCCCACTGGCCCATGATACTCATTGCGCTTTGTCTCATGTTTGTATTCTCACGACTTAAAGCCCCAAAGTTCTGGCTGAATGTGTACTATTTTTTACTATCCATTGGCTTAATCATATATCAAAAATCACTGTTAAAGGACTCAGTTACTTTTCATGTTAACTAGCAATTCTGTTGTGACGTCAAATTTTCGGCTTGTGCTCTGTTATCCCATCTGAAGTTTAGCAGGCAGTTAAGCGGAAATCCGGCAAGTACTCCAAATCTATCCAAAGTAGTAAATAAAATGATGTGGATTGATAGGACACAAAATAATACTTAACAATAATATTTAATGTTGCAAGTTGCAAGTTTAAGTTATTTAACTCGGTAATAAATCATTCAAAGGATTACGTAATCAATAACTGCATAAGAAACCGGTTTAGAACAACAAAAAATAGTAAAGCCATTATATTGTTCGTTGTGGACAGACGAACATAGCTACTCCCGATCCAGAATATATATACTTCATCGAGTCTGCCACGCCTCCTTCTGCCTGTTACATACATTTTGACAAAACCATTATACTGTCATTTACAATGGGTTCAGGGCATCAAAAACCAAGTTGAACTGTTGCTGTTGAACTAATTAGATCGTTAACACAATATGTGAACGTTAACAGCAAGCTAACAGCGCGTTAAGCTGCAGCTTAACATACCACCATTGTAATAATAGGCACACTAAAGTCACCGCTCGTGAGCAAATACCCTGTGATCATCAAATTTCGTATAGTTTAAATTAAACTGCACAAGGCTTAATCTTGCTTAAACTTAATAACTAAACAAGCCAAGTTCCAATATAGGCAAGATTTTACTAACTTTTTTGTATGAGCATACACCATTGACAAACTAGTTATACAGGGAACATGCACGATCGCATTTGAACGTAAAATGAGAACGATTGGCGACAAACAGTTAGTGGGCCTTTTGCCAGTTGAGCTCTCTCGATTATCACCTGCGTAGACATCGACTTAGGAAGCAGCAGCAGAAGCCGCTAGAGGGCACCAGCTGTGGCAACTCCAAAACATTTATTGATCTGGATTGATAAACCCATTTTGACAGCGCTCGAGCGCGGATGTGCTTTCTAATAAATTTACAATCGCAAAAAATAAAAATAAGGAAATTAAATTTAAAAAAAAGTGCAAATTCGAAATGATCCAAAAATAACAATTTAATTACGATAATTAAATGAAATTCAGGCACTGAGCTCAGAGTTCGCCTATCGAAACCTATCAGAATGAGACGCCATAGCCAGGCAGACGATGTGCGGCACATAGTGTCGTCGTCCTCGCAGCAGGATGCACCCAGTTTAGTGCCACGACCCCCAGATACATATTCAAATGGATCTACCACACGACAGGAGCAAGAGAAACTTGAGATCGTGGGCGATGATCAGGAAGATTTGGGCTATACTCGTACGCTGGTAAGCGCTAGCAAAGATTACAAGTGTTTTCTTAGCATATGTAATAAAAAAAAAAACAGAACTTAAATCAAAAGACAACGACATTCAAAGGCTATGGAAAGAGCTTTAGTCCTTTGAACAAAAAATAATATTAAAAGTATATTAAATATACAACATGTGATCAGTGGAAGGCCCTAATAAAATTGATAATTTTCTAGGAAAATATGAGCAGAAGATTCGGTGATCCTTTGAAAATATATTAATAAAATAAAGCTATTTATTATGTTTTTCCCTAATGAGTTTTGATGCTAATTTAAATATTTACATAATGCAAAACCAAAAGCCAATTCAAAAAAGGTTTATGGGCCATCAAATCTGCATAGCAACCGAAGAAAGAAAACAAAATCGAGTCGAGGCGACGATTTAGGCTAAACATTTGCAATAACAGAAACATTATAATGCAACAAATTCAATCAATTTATATTGAGAGTATTAAATAAACAATTTTAATATATTCACTCAAGCCAGCCTTTTAACTTGATCACAGTATGTGGGCATTGTTTGAGAACTAATTGGCAAACATCTAGTGATAATTTGTCACTTTTTTGTGGTCTAAATATTTGTTAGCATTCTGACATAAGTTGGGAGCAGGTGCCAGACAGAAAATTGTTTGCATTTGCCTTTTAGATATGCAAATATTTTTCCCTCTTATGGTTGCACTTACTTTATTTTTTATTTATTAACTTTTTTTGGCACTTTTTGTTTTTAAACTTTTTTCCATTATTTTCCGGGGAAACTGCGTTAATTGTGCCTAATTAGCACCGTTTATAAAGTTTAATTCGCTGCGCATGTGATAGATGTGACTATGTTATTTACCATTCTATTATTTTTATACATTTTGTATTTGTATCCATATGTACTATGCCCTGACATGTATTGTACGCCTATCTAAATATGTTAATTTCTTAGCACATCGCATGTGACAAATTCGGCGCTTTTTTGATTTTGCCTATCGTCTGCCATATTGTTGTGTCATACACTTTATATCTTTCTCACTTTCTGATTAATCTGTAGATGTATGGCAGGTATTCTAGGGATCTGCAACAATTTGCTGGCGATGAGGCACGAAGATTGCGCAAGCTCGCCAAGCTGCGCAAACAGGAGGATAAGCTTCGAAGTCAGGTGAGCCCCAAACTGATATAACTATAAATGTTTATACCCTGAAAATACTGGGAAAAATGCAATATACGAGTGTGTAATTTATGGTAAGTCAATGTAGAAGGGCAACAGTAACTTAGCCAAGTTTTGTTTTTCTTACTGCAAAACTGTAGAAGATACTTGTTCCAGTTGTAGATTTATAATTTTGAGCAATCTTAAGGAGTTCACTGTCCAATTGTCAAAAGTTTTGTGTTTCCAGCTATGAAAAGATAAACCTTTTTCCGATTCTCCACACCCTATATGGGCATGGAGATTATATACTTTTATACGGCAACTGTCTATTCGAATATATATTCAACAACTTTTTACTGTGTGAACTGTGTGAATAATATATATTTTTTTAGCGCTGAGTATTATTTAAATATATTTTTATACCCTGAACCCATTGAAAATGGGAAATCGGGGTATAATGGTTTTGTTAAGCTGTCAAATGTATGTAACAGGCAGAAGGGGGCGTGGCAGACCACATAAAGTATATATATTCTTGATCAGGGAGACGAGCTGAGTCGATTTAGCCCTGTCCGTCTGTCCGTCTCTCCGTCTGTCCGTCTGTCCGTCTGTCCGTATGTATGATCGCGTCGATATCAGAACTTGATGAGTAAGAGCGTAGATCGATTTGTTTTAAAAAATCGATAACTTTTCCGTTCTTTTGTTATCGATTAAAAACTTTATCGAAATGAAGTTAATAAATTATATCTCGTACATCTTTGGAGCTAGAATCTTCAAATTTTGCATTTAGTTTCATTTATATTTTATACAATTTCGGTTTTTGTTATATTTTGGATACCAGCCAAAAAAAAAAAAAATTTTTTAATTTTTTAATTTTACAAGCTTAAATTTTTCTGCGTTAATAAATACATAGTTGAGTATATATTAAAACGCAGATCGGGCGGGGTTCAGGGGATCTCCTAGTCGGGCACCACCGACTAGAGTTTTCTTACTTGTTAAATATAGAATTGTTGCAATAACAAAGATTTCTAAAAGTATTTATACCAATAACAAGTAAGAGTGCTCTAGTCGAGACTGCTCGACTAAGAGATACCCTGAACCCTGCGATATTCAAATCATTTTACGCTTCTTTTATATATATACATATACACAAACAACACATACACACACACACACATGCACACGCACGCACAAGCACTTTCTCTGCTACTGCGCAGTTTACGCAGCGACTGCGCGCGGGCAGCGCTTGGGCTGCAGTATGGGCTATATTTTGGAAACTTATTTGTTGAATAGGTTTGCTTCTAGATGGACTTTCGTAATCAAACTTTTACAGCGTAATAATGACATTCATATTTATGTGTTTGCCAAAGCACAAGTCTCTAGTATTTGAAATACGTTTTTTTCAAATTTGGGGGAAGGGGGCGTGGTATCCAAAATCCAAAAATTGCAAAATGTTTGTATTCATTACACGGATACACACAGTAAATCTGAAATCTATAGCTATAACGGTATTCAAAAACTAAGAAAAGTTATCGATTTTTATCGATAATAAGGAAATGGGA
>JAWNPC010000921.1:0-22448 GCA_035045365.1 Drosophila leonis
ATTTTTATACCCTGAACCCATTGAAAATGGGAAATCAGGGTATAATGGTTTTGTTAAGCTGCCAAATGTATGTAACAGGCAGAAGGGGGCGTGGCAGACCCCATAAAGTATATATATTCTTGATCAGGGAGACGAGCTGAGTCGATTTAGCCCTGTCCGTCTGTCTGTCTGTCCGTCTGTCCGTCTGTCCGTCTGTCCGTATGTATGAACGCGTCGATATCAGAACATATAAGAGCTAGAGACTTGAAATTTTTTTTGGAAGCCCCTGTATAGCACGCGCATATCGAGTTTGTTTTAGAAAATCGATAACTATTCCCGTTCTTTTGTTATCGATTAAAAACCTTATCGAACTGAAGTAAATAAATTATATCTCGTACATCTTTGGAGCTAGAGTCTCCAAATTTTGCATTTAGTTTCATTTATATTTTATACAATTTCGGTTTTTGTTAGATTTTGGATATTGGTTCAAAATTTTTCAAAAATTTTCAAATTGAAGGTTAGTTGCAAATATAGCCAATATGTGAATGAGTTTACAATTTTATACAACTGCAAAATATTCAATATAATATGTAGATCATATGCTGAAAATTTCATTGAAATCCATTGAGTATCACAGAAGTAATTAAACAAAACGTTTTGTCAATTGCAACATGTGACCAGAAACCCACCCCTGTTTTCATTTTTTCTATACATGTGCACACATACATTGAGACATTCGAATGCGAGCATTCTTGTCTGTTCTAAGAATCACAACAATAACAGCTGACTGCGTGAATTTTGCTATAATTCTTAGCTGCCTTTAGTCTCAAATTTGCTACTGCTTGGCAAAGCAGTGCAGTGGCGGTGTTGATAGAAGCGGTGCACGCCGTGCCGTGCGAGCAGATCTGGGATCGAGCCCCGCCGATGTCAAATATTTTATGTCGTATTTTCTTAATTTTTATACCCTGAACCCATTGAAAATGGGAAATCAGGGTATAATGGTTTTGTTAAGCTGCCAAATGTATGTAACAGGCAGAAGGGGGCGTGGCAGACCCCATAAAGTATATATATTCTTGATCAGGGAGACGAGCTGAGTCGATTTAGCCCTGTCCGTCTGTCTGTCTGTCCGTCTGTCCGTCTGTCCGTCTGTCCGTATGTATGAACGCGTCGATATCAGAACATATAAGAGCTAGAGATTTGAAATTTTTTTTGGAAGTCCCTGTATAGCACGCGCATATCGAGTTTGTTTTAAAAAATCGATAACTTTTCCCGTTCTTTTGTTATCGATTAAAAACCTTATCGAAATGAAGTTAATAAATTATATCTCGTACATCTTTGGAGCTAGAATCTCCAAATTTTGCATTTAGTTTCATTTATATTTAATACAATTTCGGTTTTTGTTATATTTTGGATACCAGCCAAAAAAAAAAATTTTTTATAATTTTTTAATTTTACAAGCTTAAATTTTTTCTGCGTTAATAAATACATAATTGAGTATATATTAAAACGCAGATCGGGCGGGGTTCAGGGGATCTCCTAGTCGTGCACCACCGACTAGAGTTTTCTTACTTGTTTATTTTTTTCTTTTATTAAATTATTATTACTCTTTAAAAATTATATTATATTCTTTAAAAAAAAACATGCTTTTTGATTGTGAAAGTGCAATATTAGCAATTTGATTAAATTTTGTATAAGTTTGTGATGTATACAAGATACGGAATATATTTAAAAACGCAGATCGGACGGGGTTCAGGGGATCTCCTAGTCGGGTACCCCCGACTAGAGTTTTCTTACTTGTTTTTATTCTGCATTAGTTACGAATTCCAATTTTTAAGTTTTAAGCACATTTGTCATCTTAAAAGAAATGTGCATAGAGTTAGTTCATCGTTTAATTTCATTTTTCCTTTGGTTCGTTCTAACTATCCTACAACTTAAATAATTATGATTATTGTTTGTGATCTTTTTTAAATCTTAAATGAATTTTCAAATATTTCAATTGATATAAACTCTAAATAATTGCTTAATAAAAAATCAAATTAACTAATAAAAAACTGTAAGAAATATATCAATAAATTCGTAAAATTTTCCTTTTAAGCGTTAAACGTTTCTTGCATATGTTTGCTCCGAATTACACGCTAACTTGGATGGCTTTAAGTGGCTTCGACATAGTTAAATATAAATTTTTCAGACATTTATATAATACTTTGAATACCTTTCTTTTACTGTTTTAAAGCATTTTTAATCAGTAGTTTTAACTTGCAAATTTTTTTTGGATTATGGTGGTTGTTTATTTCTTCAATAATATTTGTATAGTTTTATTAAATATTATTATTTTAGTATTTATTTCATATAGATTGTGTTTTTTTTTGCGATCGAAAGAAATTCGCGCAGAATAGAGAATAGAGAATATTTTATGATTATTTCTTTTTACTTTTGATAAAGACATTCATTTATTGATACACTTTAAACAGGAATTAATTCATAGTATTTAAAAATTATATTATTTTGTGTATGCTTAGAATATGTAAAATTTTCATCTTTAAATTTCTTTAATATTTGATGTAAAGATATGTCAACAATTTTAAATTTTGTTTATATTTAAGTCCATATAGACTTAAAACATTTTCTCAAAATATTTACTCATAGTGTTTTGTTTTCATTACGTTTTGATTTCTGCCGTAAACTGATCACTGGGAATTAGTCGGGTAAGACCGACCTATAATACTTGTTTATAATTTCTGTTAAAACTTCTTAAAAAAAAAAAAACTTCGAAAAGTGTGCTGCAGATATATTTGATTTTGGATGCATTCTGAGATTTTCTGTATAATGCCTATCAAAATTTTTGCACTAATCGAATTGAAGTATTTGTTAGACTTGCAATTAAAAATAAAGTTTGCCATGTTGCATTTCACATAGAGTTTACAAATATTTTTGCTGGAATAACATTTATTAAAACATTTTTCTATCTGTTCTGTTGGACACATTATATAGTGTGATTTCCAACTTCAAATCTGTTCTTTCCATACGGCAATCTTATCATTTGGATGCAAACATTTGTTTTTTTTTTCACAAATTGAGTTGCTTTTTATCAAGCTAATTGTACTTTGTATTTTTATTATTGTTCAAAGATTATCTAAGGAATTCACCAATATTTTTAGCTCCATTTACAAATATTATTAGACATTTAAACACATAAATACATGAAATATTTTAATAATATATTAATATTTCAAGTGTCAGTAATTGTCGAGAAAGGGAGTAGCTTCGAAACATTCACTTCAAGTGATCTTAATTAATTGAACTGAAATCATTTCAATTGTCAACTTAATCAAGAATAATACTTTTCATTCTCCGCCTTCATTAATTCAAATACCACTTCTGTATTTCTATGTAATCGTTTTCTTTCTGCATAAGCAACCATTTTATAATTTTAAATTATTAACACATTTGATATATAATATTATATTAATCAAATGTGCATTGAACTCTTTTTTTCCTATGGTTCGTTCGAACAATCCTACAATTTAAATAATATATAGTATTGATTGTTTGTGATTTTTTTTAAACCTAAATAAGGTTTCGTATATTTTGATTATATACGTTAAACTCTAAATATGAAATGAACTAAAGAAAAACAGTTAAAGAACATTTGAGTTTACTTTAAATATATCAATAAATTCGTTAGAGTTTTCTTTTAAACATTCAAAGTTTCTTGAATAGTATGTTTGCTCCGAATTACACGCTAACTTGGATGGCTTTTAGTTGTTTCGACTTAGTTAAATATAAATTTTTCAGACATTTATATAATACTTTGAATACCTTTCTTTTACTGTTTTAAAACATTTTTATCATTATTATACCCTGAACCCATTGAAAATGGGAAATCAGGGTATAATGTTTTTGTGAAAATGTATGTAACAGGCAGAAGGAGACATGGCAGACCCCATAAAGTATATATATTCTTGATCAGCTCGACAAACTGAGTCGATATAGCCATGTCCGTCTGTCCGTCCGTCCGTCCGTCCGTCCGTCCGTCCGTGTGAACGCAGTGATCTCGCAAACCACAAAAGCTAGAGATCTGAAATTTGAAATGTATACTCGTGTATATCCTACGCAGTACGAGTTTATCATTTTTTTTCGATAACTCATCCCATTTCCTTATTATCGATAAAAATCGATAACTTTTCTTCGTTTTTGAATACCGTTATAGCTATAGATTTCAAATTTACTGTGTGTATCCGTGTAATGGGTACAAACATTTTGCAATTTTTGGATTTTGGATACCACGCCCCCTTCCCCCCAAATTTGAAAAAAACGTATTTCAAATACTAGAGACTTGTGCTTTAGCAACTACATACATATGAATGTCATTAGTACGCTCTAAAAGTTTGGTTACGAAAGTCCATCTAGAAACAAACCTATTCAACAAATAAGTTTCCAAAATATAGCCCATACTGCAGCCCAAGCGCTGCCCGCGCGCAGTCGCTGCGTAAACTGCGCAGTAGCAGAAAAAGTGCTTGTGCGTGCGTGTGCGTGCGTGTGCATGTGTGTGCGTGTGTATGTGTTGTTTGTGTATATGTATATATAAAAGAAGCGTAAAATGATTTGAATATCGCATTTTCGCAGGGTTCAGGGTATCTCTTAGTCGAGCAGTCTCGACTAGAGCACTCTTACTTGTTTTTCTACTGCAAATTTGTTGTTATGTTGTTTGCAAACACGAACTAGCTTCGTTTTTCAATAAGATGTTTTATAGTTTTATTAAAACATTTAGTATATGCTTGGCAAAGATTGTTTTTCCGAACGAAAGAAATTTGTATAGATTCGTTCTATCTGTTGCTGCAAACATACCGTTTACAATCAATATTTGAGTGAGCAATAAATTTGAATCCTCGAGAGATTATTCAACTTCAAGAAATACATTTAAGTCTTGGTTAAAACTTGGATATTCATTTTAGTTGTAATTTCGTTTTGTTTGCAGTTTGAGATTTGTCTGTTCAGGTATATGCTTAGGGCACAACACCTATTCGGTTTATTAAATTGTTGTATTTTCTTTCATAACATTTTCAATGGATTTTATTTTTATATAGAGAATATTTGATAATTATTTCTTTTCGCCTTTGATAAAGACATTAATTTATATACCCTGTCATCAAGAAAAATTTTCTTACTTCTACCAAAATATTTCTTTAAATTCCTTTAATATTTGATGTAAAGATATATCAATATTTTCCAAAAAGACTTTAAATTTTAAATTTTTATAGATTTATCTCGAAATTGACTTCAAACAGTTTCTCAAAATATCTATTCCAGTTTCAAGAAGTGTATTATATTCATAGTGCTTTGTATTATTTTCGGAATTTTGCCGTATATACCGACCTTGTTTAAAATTTAAAAAAATTAATATTTTCCAAAAGTTGTGTGTATGTTTATATATATGCACGAATACTTAATGTTTGATGCATCTGTAAAACGCCTATCAAATTTTTTCTCTAAGCGATGTGATATATATTTAAAAAAAAAAAAACTATTTCCATTTGTTGAATTGCTTTTGTCGTTAAAAGCTGAAATAAAGGTGGTATTGGAATTGGAAAAGGTGCATAGAATTGAATAGAGTTGCCTTTATTCTAAACTGTCAGGGTTCGACATACCCAATGTACTTAGAAAGAGCCGCGTCGATACACACCACAATTCTTGATCGAAATGTTTACTATGGGGTTTCCATTTGCATCGCCTGTGCTTACAATCCTGTCCAGCACATCGATACCATCCACAATGAAGCCAAATATTGCTGTGAATCTGTGCTGTGCTATGTCATTACTCACCATGCGGAACTGGCTGCCCACAAATCCGTTGTTGTCATAGCGCTTCAGGCCACGACGCATGCCCACAGCGCCTCGCTGAGCCACCAATCCGGTCTTATCTGGCATAAAGAAGCGATCCTTGAGTGCTGAATAGCCGCCACGACCATTTTGATGCTCAAAGTCGCCCGTGATGACGCACTCACTGTTCCAGACCTGAAATACTCTGCAGCCCTTAAACCCAAAGCTACGTTTGTGCAGGATGAGCGAACGAAAGTTCTCTGCCATTCGCGGGGCAATGTCGTCGCACACCTCGATTAGGATGCGGCCTAGCCATTTGCCTGACATTTCTATATCCAGAAAGTAAACGGGATAGGGCACAGCTGAGGGGATATAATTAAGAGGTATTGAGGTCATCGAATAAATGGGAAGAATCGGAACGACGGGTCGTTGAGCGGCGTTTGCTGCAGCTGCAGCTGCTGCTGCCGCAGCAGATGTACTGGGCATGTCGGGGTCAAAGCTAATGATTGGCTTGGGTGTGATCGATTGTACATGGTACCTGGTTTGTATAATCGGTTGCTGCTTCTGGTTTGGAGGTGGGTGCAACTCTGCGGTCACTTGTATGGGATGGTTACGCGGTAGCTCATACTTATTGGAAGTAACTGGCTGTGACATCTTCAATTGCTGAGCCGAAATCATCACCTGGTTCTGTTGCTGCCGCTTGTAGTTATGGTTGTCAATCAGTTGGCATTTCTTGCCTCGTCGGGATAGGCTTATCTTGCTGTTGTTTTTGCTGCTGCTGCTGCTGCTGCTGCTGCTGCTGCTGCTGCTGCTGCTGCTGCTGCTCGTACTGCTACTCCAAGTGCTGATATCCTCCCAAATCGTGGAGAGGCTGGAATTGAATATGGAGCTCGGCGAGATGGGACTTACGACTGCCTGGGTCTTCTTCTGCATCTTTTTCCTCTGCTCTTTAGCCCGCAGGTCCTTATTCTTTTTCTCCTCAGTATCCAGCCCCTTATCCTTCTGGTTTTCATCATTCTGATAAATATTTCTCTGTTTCCCATCCTGCTGCTCAGAAGTCAGATCCTTGTTTTCGAATATCTTACACTGTATATTCCACCAGTACAAGTAGATGCAGTAGTTGGTTAGAAGCAGTGTCGGTGACGGCTCAGGTGTTGCTGTCGTGAACTCTATTGGTAGCTGACGCACCGACAAGAGTCGACGATGTAGTTGTTCAAAGTCCACCAGCCGTAAATTCGACTCTGGGATAATCGCTCGTAGATGACACTCTTTATGGTTGTAGAACGTAAATTTTTGGAACATGGCATGCTGGTCGGTCAGCTTGTTGAGTATGCGAAACAATTCAGACGGAGTTAGCTTATCGGGGACTAGTTCCTTATCCTGCAGCTCGAGCCTCGCGTTTCGAAACCAATCGCGCATGTGGCAGAGCCGAAGCGTGGGTAGATGACGTAGCATTTCGCGTTTCAGCTCCTGATGAGTTGATTCACAAGCATCGCATAGACGGCGCAACAGCTTCATGTCCGCCGATGCTATAACCTCGGCATCCTTAATTTCTTTCTCAATCAAATTTAGCTCGTACTGGAGCATCAGGCGCAGCAGTTCGCCCGCCTGCAATTGTTCCGACAAATCGTGATCTTGGTGGCCGACTAGAGAGCAACTCATACACAACAGCAGCTGGCAGCTGTGGCACCAAATCGAGCTGGGCTTATCGTGGAATGTGCAATGGCTATTATCGCTGCGTACAAAACGTGACACGGTGACCTCACTTTTCCAGTTGGGCCAGGGCGACCGGCACAGATTGTCGACACTTAGCTGCAATTGCTGGTTGCTCTGCTGTTTCAAGATGCTCCTGCCCAGAATGAGTGCCGGCAATTGCTGTAGCAAAAACAGCAAACCCTCATGCGCGGACAAATATCCGAAAGCCGGCAACTGCGTCTGCTTAAGACACTCCGGACAAGTGATGGCCGAGTTACTGGACAGCTCCTTCACACATGCAGAGCAAAAAATATGCCGGCAGCTCAGTTCATTCGGCTGTCGTTCGAGATTGTTTAGACGATAAGTCGTTTTGCATAAGTTGCAGCGGAGAAGCTCTACCAGTTTGCTTGGTATTCTCATGAGCTCGCTAAATGTAGAGAGAGCGAGAGAGAGAGAGCAATAGATAGATAGATGCATTAATATATATTTTACTTGATGGCGACCAACCTCCCCCAAGACCACCGCATCGCAGAAACATATCGATGAAGGGCTTGGTAAATAATTGTAGCTTCTATTTCCATATAGTATTTAATAGCTTGTTAATTTATAATGCATTGTAAAAGTCTAAAAGCAATTTGTTTGGCGTGGCCCGATTTTTACTTTAAAAAAATCAATTTTGTAATTCTTTTGCTATTAATAATAAAATATTAAAGGTATAAAGGTAGTTGTAGGAATAATATAGAGAAAAATGTGTCAGAAATCAAGAATTTTATTTTTATACCCATTACTCGTGTCTGATAAAGTGTTAAGATTTTCCCCATACGCCCCATAAAGTGCTCATACAAGCTTAAGGTTCGCTTTATTTTGTATACCAACCATGCAACTACTCATCTCATCGCCGATGAAATATTTCTTGCACATGCATTTGCATTCATACATTTAGCTTAAGTTGTTTACCTTTAGATGTCCTTAATGTCTAAATATTTAAAATGTATCTAGATTTATATTTTGGATTGATTTTTAGTTTTGTATTTTTTTAAAGTGCTCGGTTTGCTCGGGGCATTTTTGAAATTCTTTATTATGTTGCATATATGTATATGACAGCTAATTAAAACAAGTAAGAGTGCTCTAGTCGAGACTGCTCGACTAAGAGATACCCTGAACCCTGCGAAGATGCGATATTCAAATCATTTTACGCTTCTTTTATATATACATATACACAAACAATACATACACACACACATTAACACGCACGCACAAGCACTTGCTCTGCTACTGCGCAGTTTACGCAGCGACTGCGCGCGGGCAGCGCTTGGGCTGCAGTATGGGCTATATTTTGGAAACTTATTTGTTGAATAGGTTTGTTTCTAGATGGACTTTCGTAATCAAACTTTAACAGCGTAATAATGGCATTCATTTGTATGTATTTGCCAAAGCACAAGTCTCTAGTATTTGAAATACGTTTTTTTCAAATTTGGGGGGAAGGGGGCGTGATATCCAAAATCCAAAAATTGCAAAATGTTTGTATTCATTACACAAATACACACAGTAAATCTGAAATCGATAGCTATAACGGTATTCAAAACCGAAGAAAAGTTATCGATTTTTATCGATAATAAGAAAATGGGATGAGTTATCGAAAAAAAATGATAAACTCGTACTGCGTAGGGTATACACGAGTATACATTTCAAATTTCAGATCTCTAGCTTTTGTGGTTTGCGAGATCACTGCGTTCACACGGACGGACGGACGGACGGACGGACAGACGGACATGGCTATATAGACTCAGTTTGTCGAGCTGATCAAGAATATATATACTTTATGGGGTCTGCCATGTCTCCTTCTGCCTGTTACATACATTTTCACAAAAACATTATACCCTGATTTCCCATTTTCAATGGGTTCAGGGTATAACAAGTAAGAGTGCTCTAGTCGAGACTGCTCGACTAAGAGATACCCTGAACCCTGCGAAGATGCGATATTCAAATCATTTTACGCTTCTTTTATATATACATATACACAAACAACACATACACACACACACACATGCACACACACGCACAAGCATTTTCTCTGCTACTGCGCAGTTTACGCAGCGACTGCGCGCGGGCAGCGCTTGGGCTGCAGTATGGGCTATATTTTGGAAACTTATTTGTTGAATAGGTTTGCTTCTAGATGTACTTTCGTAATCAAACTTTTACTGCGTAATAATGACATTCATATGTATGTATTTGCCAAAGCACAAGTCTCTAGTATT
The DNA here is from genome assembly GCA_035045365.1 of Drosophila leonis. Classification (NCBI taxonomy): domain Eukaryota; kingdom Metazoa; phylum Arthropoda; class Insecta; order Diptera; family Drosophilidae; genus Drosophila; species Drosophila leonis. The sequence goes on from JAWNPC010000921.1 coordinate 9,752, forward strand.
TGAAATACGTTTTTTTCAAATTTGGGGGGAAGGGGGCGTGGTATCCAAAATCCAAAAATTGCAAAATGTTTGTATTCATTACACGGATACACACAGTAAATCTGAAATCTATAGCTATAACGGTATTCAAAAACGAAGAAAAGTTATCGATTTTTATCGATAATAAGGAAATGGGATGAGTTATCGAAAAAAAATGATAAACTCGTACTGCGTAGGATATACACGAGTATACATTTCAAATTTCAGATCTCTAGCTTTTGTGGTTTGCGAGATCACTGCGTTCACACGGACGGACGGACGGACGGACGGACGGACGGACGGACGGACGGACGGACGGACGGACAGACGGACATGGCTATATCGACTCAGTTTGTCGAGCTGATCAAGAATATATATACTTTATGGGGTCTGCCATGTCTCCTTCTGCCTGTTACATACATTTTCACAAAAACATTATACCCTGATTTCCCATTTTCAATGGGTTCAGGGTATAAAAATATGCGACTCGAACTTTAGTTAGTTAGTTGGCACGTGTCGTGATGATGGCTAAAACTGCACAACCACAGCCCACCACGAAATTAAAAGTTCTCCAGTTGTTACCAGTAAAACATGATGTAAACACATTTCAACTCATGTTTCATAACAAGCACAAAATGCGTTTTTTCTTACTCATTTACGCAGTGAAATGAGTATATTGGTTTTATTTTGCACATCTTAAGTTCCATTAGGAAGACAGCCACGCACATATGCGCTCGCGCTTGTGTGTGTGTGTGTGTATGCAGACCCACGTACCTTTTTCAATTTTTATACCCTGAACCCATTGAAAATGGGAAATCAGGGTATAATGTTTTTGTGAAAATGTATGTAACAGGCAGAAGGAGACGTGACAGACCCTATAAAGTATGTATATTCTTGATCAGGGAGACGAGCTGAGTTGATATAGCCATGTCCGTCTGTCCGGCTGTCCGTCCGTCCGTCTGTCCGTCCGTATGAACGCAGCGATCTCGTAAACCACAAAAGCTACAGATCTGAAATTTAAAATGTATACTCGTGTATACCATACGCAGTAAGAGTCATCTTTGTTTTTCGAAAACTCATCCCATTTCCTTATTATCGATAAAAATCGATAATTTTTCTTCGTTTTTATACCCTGAACCCATTGAAAATGGGAAATCAGGGTATAATGTTTTTGTGAAAATGTATGTAACAGGCAGAAGGAGACATGGCAGACCCCATAAAGTATATATATTCTTGATCAGCTCGACAAACTGAGTCGATATAGCCATGTCCGTCTGTCCGTCCGTCCGTCCGTCCGTCCGTCCGTCCGTCCGTCCGTCCGTGTGAACGCAGTGATCTCGCAAACCACAAAAGCTAGAGATCTGAAATTTGAAATGTATACTCGTGTATATCCTACGCAGTACGAGTTTATCATTTTTTTTCGATAACTCATCCCATTTCCTTATTATCGATAAAAATCGATAACTTTTCTTCGTTTTTGAATACCGTTATAGCTATCGATTTCAAATTTACTGTGTGCATCCGTCTAATGGGTACAAACATTTTGCAATTTTTGGATTTTGGATACCACGCCCCCTTCCCCCCAAATTTGTAAAAAACGTATTTCAAATACTAGAGACTTGTGCTTTGGCAGGTCCATCTAGAAGCAAACCTATTCAACAAATAAGTTTCCAAAATATAGCCCATACTGCAGCCCAAGCGCTGCCCGCGCGCAGTCGCTGCGTAAACTGCGCAGTAGCAGAGAAAATGCTTGTGCGTGCGTGTGCATGTGTGTGTGTGCGTATGTGTTGTTTGTGTATATGTGTATATAAAACAAGCGTAAAATGATTTAAATATCGCATCTTCGCAGGGTTCAGGGTATCTCTTAGTCGAGCAGTCTCGACTAGAGCACTCTTACTTGTTTTATACCGTTATAGCTAAAGATTTTAGATTTACTGTGTATATCCGTGTAATGGATACCACGCCCCCTTCTCCCCAAATTTGAAAAAAACGTATTTCAAATACTAGAGTCTTGTGCTTTGGCAAATATGTCATTATTACGCTGTAAAAGTTTGATTACGAAAGTCCATCTAGAAGCAAACCTATTCAACAAATAAGTTTCCAAAATATAGCCCATACTGCAGCCCAAGCACTGCCCGCGCGCAATTGCTGCGTAAACTGCGCAGCAGCAGAGGAAGTGCTTGTGCGTGCGTGTGCATGTGTGTGTGTGTGTGTATGTGTTGTTTGTATATATGTATATATGTATAAAAGAAGCGTAAAGTGATTTGAATATCGCATCTTCCCAGGGTTCAGGGTATCTCTTAGTCGAGCAGTCTCGACTAGAGCACTCTTACTTGTTACTTCTGCAATTTGTATTTTGAATTATTCATACGTTTTTCCATGTATCCCAGCTTAATCTTTTGAAAGCTGTGCGTGCACTTAATTATCTTCGTTCGAAAAGGAGAGAGTATATTGATTTTGTGTTATGTCCGTCTGACTGTCAAACTATCCGTATGAATTGAAATGACAAATCGAAGAAATGTTGCATTCGAAAATATAACTTAAACAGTTTTAGTAGTTTTCCATATAAAACAACTAAATTGTCGTCTATTCATTGCTGCAACTGCTGTGAATATTTAAAGCCATAAATTCATGTGAGCGTGACTGCAGGTTGGATATGTGACTTACATATGTCCAGGTTTGTGTGCGTGTGTTTTTATACTCTGTTCCCAAAGGGAAAAAGAGTATATTGGTTTTGTGCAATGTCCGTCTTGCTGTCCGTCCGTCTGTCCGTCTGTCCGTCTGTCCGTCTGTCCGTATGAACGCAAACCATTTCGACGCTATTGAAGCTAGAGACTTGAAATTTGGAACACATACTCGTGTATACCCTCGAATTATAAAGTGTTAAGATTTTCCCGATACGCCCACTAGGGGCGTGTCAAATCGGAAAATGCATTTTCCGGTATGTCAGAAACCCTGTTAGTTGAAGTGCTAGAGAGTTGAAATTTGGAACGTATACTCGCGTTGACAACCCAAGATCAAAAAGGTATGGCGGATATATCTACGCCCATTGGGGGCGTGGCAAATCGGGTAAAACTGTATCTTCTGCAGTTTTAGAGCTAGAATGCCCAAATTTGGCATGTAAGTTACTGTTTAGATCCTATAAAGATCGATGAAAAAATTATATATCCACGCAACTTGGGGGGCACTATTGATGCTAGAGACTTGAAATTTGGAATATATACTCGCGTTGACAACCCACGATCAAAAAGATATGTCGGATATATTTTCGCCCATAGGGGGCGTGGCAAACCGCAAAAGTTTATATCTCCTAAAGTTTTTGAGCTAGAAGCTTTTCTAGTTGAGTTACACTGGTGACCTCCTTTATCGATGACCCAAAAATAAAAGTTACGCCCCTTTAGGGCGTGGCACACCGAAAATACCCTGTAATTTCCACATTTTTCGAACGTAAGCTTCCAAATTTGGCATTTATGTTACCTTCGACTACTTCCAAAGATTGGCCAAAAATAACAAGTCTACGCCGATTGGGGGCGTGGCAAATCGGATCTGAATATCTAGATTTTGCACAAAATTTCCTTTTATATCTCCTAAAGTTTAAGAGATAAAAGCTTCAAAATTGGCTAATTGAGTTACTGGTGACCTCCTCTATCGATGACCCGAAAATAATTGTTACGCCCCTTTAGGGCGTGGCGCACCGAAAAATACCCTGTAATTTCCACATTTTTGGAAGGTAAGCTTCCAAATTTTGCTGTTACATCAATTTAGACTCCTTCTAAGAATTGACCAAAAATTACATGTCTACGACCACTGGGGGCGTGGCAAATTGGAATTTTATTTTGCAGAGCTCTTGAGTTAAAATTGCAGCAGAATCACCATCACAAGAATAATCCGGTAGGTGGCGCTAAACTGCAATATTCTTACATAGCGGAATTAGTCATAAGCATGTACCGCCTACATAAATAAGCTTAATTTCTTGCTAAGTAGGCAGAAAAAATTGTAAGAGACAAATAAATATATGTATTTCGATTTAATGTTTAAATAATTGACCACCTAATATTAATATAGTTTTCCATAACCTAGGTCAGTTATTTCGTTATTGTCGTATGTTGGCAATGCTTCAGACGATTCCCAAGTGGCACTGTTAAAAGAGTCAACTCTTAAGTTAACAGACTGCTTTGCATAAAAATTATAAAATGCATGGTGCAGTTATATTTTTTTGTCTAGCTCATAAAATCATCATATTCATACAAACGATTGAAGCAAGCCATAATTTATAAAAATTTTACTCATTTACATATATATATTTTTAGAATTTTAATAAATATATAGTTATTTTGAGTCAGAAGCTAATTCGAGCGGCGACTTTAACAAATTAAGATAAACTTTAAAATGTAATATGCCAGAAGCCCCTATGGGAACAGAGTATCACGCAGTCGGTTGCGCCCGACTGCAACGTTCTTACTTGTTATACTCTGTTCCCAAAGGGAAAAAGAGTATATTGGTTTTGTGCAATGTCCGTCTTGCTGTCCGTCCGTCTGTCCGTCTGTCCGTATGAACGCAAACCATTTCGACGCTATTGAAGCTAGACACTTGAAATTTGGAACACATACTCGTGTATACCCTCGAATTATAAAGTGTTAAGATTTTCCCGATACGCCCACTAGGGGCGTGGCAAATCGGAAAATGCATTTTCCGGTATGTCAGAAACCCTGTTAGTTGAAGTGCTAGAGAGTTGAAATTTGGAACGTATACTCGCGTTGACAACCCAAGATCAAAAAGGTATGGCGGATATATCTACGCCCATTGGGGGCGTGGCAAATCGGGTAAAACTGTATCTTCTGCAGTTTTAGAGCTAGAATGCCCAAATTTGGCATGTAAGTTACTGTTTAGATCCTATAAAGATCGATGAAAAAATTATATATCCACGCTCCTTGGGGGCGTGGCAAATCGGATCTGACTATATAGTGATTTATACATATTCTTCTATATCTCGAGCACTATTGATGCTAGAGACTTGAAATTTGGAATACATACTTGCGTTGACAACCCACGATCAAAAAGATATGGCGGATATATCTACGCCCATAGGGGGCGTGGCAAACCGCAAAAGTTTATATCTCCTAAAGTTTTAGAGCTAGAAGCTTTAAAATTAGCTAGTTGAGTTACTGGTGGCCTCCTTTATAGATGACCCAAAAATAATTGTTACGCCCCTTTAGGGCGTGGCACACCGAAAATACCCTGTAATTTCCACATTTTTCGAACGTAAGCTTCCAAATTTGGCATTTATGTTACCTTCGACTACTTCCAAAGATTGGCCAAAAATAACAAGTCTACGCCAATTGGGGGCGTGGCAAATCGGATCTGAATATCTAGATTTTGCACAAAATTTCCTTTTATATCTCCTAAAGTTTTAGAGCTAGAAGCTTCAAAATTGGCTAATTGAGTTACTGGTGACCTCCTCTATCGATGACCCAAAAATAAAAGTTACGCCCCTTTAGGGCGTGGCGCACCGAAAAATACCCTGTAATTTCCACATTTTTGGAAGGTAAGCTTCCAAATTTTGCTGTTACTTGTCTACGACCACTGGGGGCGTGGCAAATTGGAATTTTATTTTGCAGAGCTCTTGAGTTAAAATTGCAGCAGAATCACCATCACAAGAATAATCCGGTAGGTGGCGCTAAACTGCAATAAGCATGTACCGCCTACATAAATAAGTAGGCAGAAAAAATTGTAAGAGACAAATAAATATATGTATTTCAATTTAATATTTAAATAATTGACCATCTAATATTAATATAGTTTTCCATAGCCTAGGTCAGTTATTTCGTTATTTTCGTATGTTGGCAATGCTTCAGACGATCCCAAGTGGCACTGTTAAAAGACTCAATTGGTTATGTAAAGAAAATCAATCACACTTTCAAATTAACAGACTGCTTTGCATAAAAATTATAAAATGCATGGTGCAGTTATATTTTTTTGTCTAGCTCATAAAATCATCATATTCATACAAACGATTGAAGCAAGCCATAATTTATAAAAATTTTACTCATTTACATATATATATTTTTAGAATTTTAATAAATATATAGTTATTTTGAGTCAGAAGCTAATTCGAGCGGCGACTTTAACAAATTAAGATAAACTTTAAAATGTAATATGCCAGAAGCCCCTATGGGAACAGAGTATCACGCAGTCGGTTGCGCCCGACTGCAACGTTCTTACTTGTTTTTGTTTGGGTTTCAATTAGGATTTAGTTTCATTGTCATTGCCATGGACGAATGTGAATGTCTGCCGATTTGTGGGTGCGTGGGTGGTGTTTGTGTGTTTGTGAGCTTTTCGTGGAGCTGCATGTGTCAGAACTTTCTACACTCATACATATTTTTTCGCTTGTTTATACGAATGCTGACATTTGGCTACTGACTGTGCATTTATATTTATTAATTAACAATAATATTTATGTTTATTTTTGCGGTTAAAGTGCATGATGGAAATTTGACATCACTACTGAAATAAGTCTTCAAATTGAGTACAACAAAATAAGGTGACAGAAGTAGTTGATAAGCCTCTTATTGTGTCTGATTGGACTTAGTCATAGTTTTAAACTTGGAATTTTGTTGAATTCAAATATAAGTACAATTTCTGTTATTTAATTTCAATTCGTATTTGAGATTACAGGACTGTCATACCACGAAATGCAATTCCATATTTCCACATGTATGTATCTATATGTATGTATGTATCTGCATAGCATTGCGAACTATATAATTTCATATGGTCCTTTTTTCATTCGCACTTTGCAAATTTTAAATTTGCTGTCCGCTACTGATTTCATTTTGAACAGAATATCCATCAAAATTAACGTTGACGCGCACAACAGTTGACGTTTTGACTAACGCTGTGATTCGAGAGGAAATACAAATGCAATTTTGTCTGAAGCTGTGGTCGCTTTTCCATTGTTTTCCATCAATCAATAATGGCCAACGCTCGCAATAGCCCACTAATTATTTGCTAACTAGAGGAAACTCATACAGACAATGCCTTAGTAAGAGACAATGGGGCTTACGAACATGAATAGAACGCAGTGCATAGACTGTTCAGGTGTCTTACGATTAAGACTTGATTAGCTCTGGAACCAAGGCAGTGAATGAAATTGGATTATATGACTGCACTTCGTGTTCGTCGTATTCGGGCTTTGCCTGGTAGTGAAAGATAAGGAACGAAGTGTGCAAAGTACGTCCATCTACATATATTAATATAACCATTGTATAAAACATGCAATAACAGCTTGCGCTGTGCATTTATATGTAGTTTCCTGTTAAATATTTATATCGCATTATCAACCATTTGTGCCATCAAATATTGTTTACAGCAAGTCAAATTAGCTGCTATTCATAAGAATAAAATTCAATTAATTTCAGCATAACACATGTATTTTAAAACCTCCAAAATCAACAAGTAAGAACTTTGCAGTTGAGCGCTACCGACTGCAGAATACTCATTCAATATATACAATTTTGAGTTTCTCACTGTTAAACTGCAGAAGATAACGTTTGCCCCGAGCTGTCACGCCACCAGTAGGCGTGGACATTTAATCTTTAGCCAAACCTTAGCAGCAGGAGTCTAGGGTAACGTAACTGTAAAATTTGGGCCAAGCATCCACAAATTACAGTATATACTCTTCTAGCTTCAATTGCGGCGATACAGTTTGCGTTCATATGGTCAGACGGACAGCAAGAAGGACATGGAACAAAACCAATATACTCGTTTCACTTCGTGAATGAGTATAAAAATATATGTATATAAACTGACGTACAGTGGGACCTCTGCCGGCAGAGCGTGGCAACATACAAAAAGTGATGAAAACCTTTTTTCAATTTTTGATGCCATCTGACAGATAATTTATTTTTGAAAATAGATGACTTTTAAGGGCAAATATAGGCATTCAAACTTGAGTAAATTTGCCAAATGAGAAAAAATACTGAAAAAAATTGAAAAAAATTCCATTTGTCAATTGAATTGCAAAAAAATATGGCACAAATAGGTAATATTTTAATATCGCTTTAAGGATTGGCTCATTTCCAATCAAATAAAAAAAAATTATGGTCTTTTGTTCATTCATTTAGGAGCTAACTTTATTTAAGTAAACGTCTAAAATTTATACCTTTTTCAACTTTAGTAGCCTGTATCTTTTGATTGTAAACGATTGTAATAATGGTAAGACGATTGTCTTATATAGAATAGTTAAGGAAGGTCTCCTCTATCATATTAATTAATGTTTGCTTGCCCGAATTTGCCCGTTTGCTTTTCTAACAACTAAGACTCAAGCAACATCGTCATAAAACACACAAAAAATGTCAAATTAATGCGCAGCTGCACGCAGCAGGTAGAATGTCGACGGCACTAAAAAATATTTTTTTTTATTTTTTAAATATATTATTTTCGAGTCACATTAGTTATAAATTATATAAAAAAAATTATTTACAACTCAAAAAAATTATTACTTCATATAAAACCACATATTATTTGACTAAGATCACATTTTTCATGTTTGGCATAAAACTGCGAATCGCCCTGTTAACAGATCGCCCTGTGCAAACATTCATTTTAAAGCTTGAAGAATTTCCTGTCAAATGCCATTAAATTTTCAAAATACCTTTCTTGGTTCAAAAGCTTCGATTTTTGCAACGCAAAATGAGCAAAGGCCCCACTGTGAGTCGTCAAGAATTGAGTTAAACTCACAATTCCTCGCTACGCGCATCGCCACTTCACTGATTGTCGGTCAAGAAGCAAACCTAAACTAAAGTAGCATTTGAAAATTCAAACACAATTCAATTAGAATTTCGTTTCTTTGAATAACCGGTATCTAAACAAGTAAGAAAACACTAGTCGGTGGTGCCCGACTAGGAGATCCCCTGAACCCCGTCCGATCTGCGTTTTTAAATATATTCAGTTATGTATTTATTAAGACTAAAAAGTTTAAGCTTGTAAATAAAATATTAAAAAGCAAATTATTTTTTTTGATCGGTATTCAAAATATAACAAATATCAAGAAGATATATACTTTATGGGGTCTGCCACGTCCCCTTCTGCCTGTTATATACATTTGACATTTTAACAAAAACATTATACCCCGATTTCCCATTTTCAATGGGTTCAGGGTATACAAATAAAGAAAAATCCAATTTGTAGAAAATACTAAATGCAAAATTGGGAGGCTCTAGCTCTGTTCCCACTGGAACATCGCACGAAACTTTATTTTGTCAGTTACCAGGAAACAAGAAAAATGTTCTGTAATAAGATCTATGCACATGCATCAGTTATTCATGCCAATTATTATGCTCACCTCATCCTGAAGCAGTTCTTATTTAACAGCAAAAAATATGAAAAAGTTTGCCTTTTCACAAATAATTATTTTATATCTCAATTTTTATTTTTATTTGAATTTAACGCTTTTTTGAGTTGTTTTGTGTAAGTTTATTATTTGCCGTTAGTAAGAAAATGTATCTTAAATTCGCTTAGTTTCAAAGTCTACTTCTTAGTTGTTCTTGTAAGCGGTACACTAACGCCGTTACATTAATTTTTAAAACTTTTTGATTTTACTGTTGATTGTTGTTGTTTTGTCTTTTTTTTTTACGTTTGGTGCCTAGTTCGAATCGCTTTGTATGCACTTGCAGTTGCACTTGCAGGACGTTAAAACTTTGATTATTTTATTTTCACTTTTTGCATCAATTTTCTTTACTATTTTGTTTGTTTTCTGCAGTTTTTTTCTTTGTTTTCTATTTCTTGTTGCTGCTCCTGTTCGAATTGTTGTTCCTCGTCTATTTTTTGTAGTAGTTGTTGCTGCTCGTAGCGTCGCGCTTTGACTGCTGCATTACTAATTTGCCAGCTGCTGGCATGGACACGGGGCGGCCTGGTATGTTGCTGCTGATAGCTGGGCGCTGCACTGGCCATTGCAGTGGAATTTCTCGCAAAAACTGGTGTTACAGTTGACGACGCAAGCGCTGTCCAAAACATTGTTAGTATTGTAGTTGTTGCCAAGCTGTGTGAAGCGTTGGCTGAACATGTTGACAGGCAAAAAATCCATTGAAATGACACGATGTAGCGTACGTACGTGCGTAGCGTTTGGAGTTTCGTTGACAAATGCAATGAATGCAGAGCGCAACGGATATTCTTGTAACTACGCAGCCAGGGAACCAGCGAAATGGCTGGGTAGGGCGAATAAAGCTTTTGCTCTGCTCTCTTATTTTGCTCTCTTATATTTTGCTGGGGCGAACATTCATGAATTCTGCTGCTAGCTAAACTTTATGCTCAAGGTCAATGTCAACTGGTGCTGCATTTCTTTGCCTGACCACACACACACACACACACACACACACACACCTACACCTACACTCTCATTGTCTTTTTCTCTCTCACCTCATTCTCTGTATGCGCTATGGCCATTTTACCATGTTTGATTAGTCAATTCCGGAAATGGCTTATTTCCGACTGTTCTTGTATGCTGTGTGTTTATTGTGCTTATGACAGACATTTTTCACTTTATCTGCTGCATTCCATCTTTTGTGTTCTGTTTTCTTTCGTACAAAAAGCAAAACAATTTTCTTTGGTTAACAGAAATTCCAAATGCTTTAGATCATATGGAGCTTTAGTGCATGACTGTCTGCATGAGAGTATGAGCTTATACAAGATTGATTTGCTGGGTAAAGTGTTTCTCGCGTTATGATTATGCTTATATGCACATATATATATATTTATATGGTCTTCAATATTTTAAGCAAAATGCATTTATTTTTAAATTTTTGTTTCGTGTTGCATCTTTTAGGCGCACATTGAATTTATTAAGGCAATGACAAGTTACATTTTGTTTGGGTATTATTTAGGTGTGCAGCATGGGAACTGGTGCAGACAGACGCACGGAAACAGCAGTGCCAACTCACCTGTGGCTTCTAACCAAGAATACATAAGCTTGGTTGAGTCGAAAGTGTCTGATTCCGACTGCTGACTGCTACATGCGTTTGCAACATCTGCAGCTTGTTAACTAACTTTCAAATGTGTTAGGAGGTGGGTTGAGGTTTGAGGTTTGAGGTTTCAAATGGAATGCTGACCTATTTATGCGATTTCCAATTATCACAGTTTGACTGGACCATTAGCAATAATCCAATAAAATACCTAACTGAAACTATGTGGCATGAGCTGAATAAATTTGATATGGAGCACATTTCGCTTGGGGCAAGTGTCAAAAACTACAATATATTAACTTTGGAAATTGATGAAAAAATGGCATTTTGTAGTAAAAAAGGCAAACAAGAGCAGTTCGTGGTGCGTGGCTTTAAGTGCTCTGTGATCTGCCGCATATATACTGGACGGTGCCACAGGTCCTTTATTGCGCGGCTTTGTCAATAAAGTGCGCTTCAATCGGCCAACATTAGGCGTGGCTGGGCGTACAGCGACGCGTCACAAACGAAACTGACAACAACTTGCACTGCACTGATGATGGCTATGAAAAGCGAGAGTTTATGAAAATGACACAACTGAGCGTTATAGGGGCGTGCTTTCTGAACGGTAGTTATGTATGTATGTAGGTGGGTAGATAGAACATTTTGCGATTAATAATTTCGAATATATTTTTAGTCAGCTTGGCAATTTTTCACGAAACCCTTGTTAGCTGGGAGCTGCTCTGTTATTCAACCTGTTAAAACTATGTAACCTGACTGTCGCTCAAAGAGTTACGCCCTTTATTGCCCAGTTTGTTCCAAGCATTCAACTTTTATCGTGTCGTCGTCATCGTCAACGTCATCGTTGATAAACTCATTTGCATAAGCCCTGTCATCTGTTGGCCCACGAGCATTTATTGAGTTCCCATTAAATTTGCTCTGTTGCACTTGCGGTGTGGTGTGCTGGCCATCATATGTGACCAGTGCAGTCCTTTGTGACGCGAAACTGTACGCCCAGCCACGCCGAACGTTGGCCGATTGAAACGCTCTTTATTCACAAAGCCGCGCAATAAAGGACCTGTGGCACCGTCCAGTATATATGCGGCAGATCACAGAGCATTTAAAGCCTTGCTCCACGAACTGCTCTTGTTTGCCTTTTTTACTACAAAATGCCATTTTTTCATCCATTTCCAAAGTTAATATACAATAGTTTTTGACACTTGCCCCAAGCGACATGTGTTCCATATAAATCCGAATCATAGTCAAATTTATTCAGCTTATGCCACATAGTCGCAGTTAGGTATTTTATTGGATTATTGCTCATGGTCCAGTCTGTGATAATTGGAAATCGCATAAATAGGTCAGCATTCCATTTGAAACCTCAAACCTTAAGCCTCAGCCCTCTCACACTGAAAGGTAGTTAATTAGCTGCAGATGTTGCAAACGCATGTAGCAGCCAGCAGTCAACAGTCGGAATCAGACACTTTCGACTCATCCAAGCCTATGCGTTCTTGGTTAAAAGCCACAGGTGAGTTGTACTCCAGTGGTGCAAGAGATTCTGGTTTTAAATTAAAGTGAAATAAGCATTTATCCATGTCACGCGAAAACCAACTTTTATTTCTTTGGAAACTTCAAAACCAGAAGCTCAAAAACTTAAAAAGAACTCGCTTCTGCTTTAAATCAATTTTCAATACATTACTTTTCAGACAGTTTATCGAATGTGATTATATACGGGAAATATGCGA
>JAWNPC010000924.1:0-20048 GCA_035045365.1 Drosophila leonis
GGCCGAGCTTACAAAGCATATGTTTACTATATGTATACTTAATAAGATGAACTATATATATATATATATATATATATATATATATATATATATATATATATATATATATATATATGTATATATATAAAAACAATATGCTTATAACAAAATTTCGCTTTCCAACATTTCAGTCGCACTACTATTTTTATGAATACATATTTAATCACATAACTTTTATTTTATAAAAATAAAAAAAGTAAAAATAATTCGAATCCAGTATCAAATCGAAAATGTTTCTAATCGATTTCATGGAAACTGAAAAATATATCGATTTTGCGAAAGAAATTTGATTGAACTTTTGAGTTAAGTTTCAAGTCTCTAACGCTTATTAGTTCCAAGATTGATGGTTTCCTTCATACGAGGGTTGTCCGTAAATTAAGGTCTCCAATGTTTTTTTACATAGTAAACAATATTTTATTTTAAAAACAATTCAAAAATCTGAAAGCTTAAATTATTGGCTATTTTTCGACGTAGTCCTCATCACGATCGAAGCATTTTTGGACTCGTTCCGGAAGCTTATTCATTCCCGCGTTGTACCATTCTCCCACCGACTTACGCAGGAATCTATCGGAATGCCGCCATTGTTTTGATTGCTGCTTAGTCTCTGGCGTAAAGTAGTAAGCCCAAGCCTCTTCCCTGGTTACAATCGAATCTAAAAATTCTATACCTTCCTCCCGGTAAAGGCACAGAAACTCGCAAGCATTTTCGATGTGCTTCTTTTTGTATTCATCGGTGAGCTTCCGTGGCACCCACTTGTTACACACTTTGTGATACTTCAAAATATCCGCCAAAATCTTGTCTAGAGTGGTGGGGCGTGATGGGAAGCAAGAAACACGGCGCTGCTTTCAGATTTAAGTTAGCTCGCTTCGTTTAGATTGGAGCTCGTAAGAGACCTTAATTTACGGACAATACTCGTACCAACTGATAGTTCTAAATGGACTCGGCTCTTGCGCCTGATCAAGTAAGTAAACATATGCATTGTTAACGCGACCAGGCCGCCTTCTGTCTGTTACATAGACTTTAACAATACCATTATGATCTGAAATCTTAACTTTCAATGGTTTCAGAAAATACAAAAAAAAAAACAATTGAATTGGTTTTTGTGTTAATTGTTATAGTTGCAGCTGCACCCATTGCAATATTCCTAAAAATTCTTATAAAAACCCTGTAGCTGAGTAAATTTTATCTAGAAACGTGCCAACATGAAGAACATAACCATTCTACTGGCTTTCGTCTGTGTCTTGGCCTATCTGGGCAGCGTTGAGGCGCAATGCTGTCGGCGTTCAATGGCTCTCACGTATACTGTGGGAAGAGGCACCTGCAGAGATACTGGTGGTCGTAACAGCGGTCGCGGAAGATGCGCGATTAGCATTTGTGCCGATGGAAGGCGTTTAGTAGGCACCTACTGTGGCCGTCGACCCTGTAACCTGATCGGCTGCAATTGCAGAGGTGGTTGCCTTACCGGCAATTGGCAGCGCAGTTTCATCGATAACAATCGAAGCCGAAACATTCGAGTTTTGAGTACCAGATGGGTTAACTAAGCTGCAAAGATCCTACTTGATTTGACTTCCTATTAAAATACACACGCTTGCAGAAATCGTATAAATAAAGCAGATCGTTTGTTAATACAAAAATAAATTTGTTTACTTATTAACTAATAAACTTTATGTAATACAGAAGCCGACGTACACAGTCGCTAAGCCTGTGAGAATGTCCAGTATTTTTTGAGTGGCAAAAAATAGACTGAAGACATATGCTTTGTCAACTCGACCAAGCCGCCTTCTGTCTGTTACACAGACTTTAACAATATCATTATGAGCTGAATGCTTTTCTTTCAATGGTTTCAGTAAATAAAACAAAAACGATTGAATTGGTTTTTGTGTTAATTGTTATATTTGCACCTGCACTCATTGCAATATTCCTCAAAATTCCTATAAAAACCCTGTTGCTGAGTAAATTTTATCTAGAAACGTGCCAACATGAAGAACATAACCATTCTACTGGCTCTCGTCTGTGTCTTGGCCTATCTGGGCAGCGTTCAGGCGCAATGCTGTCGTCGTTCAATGGTGCTCACGTATACAGTGGGAAGAGGCGGGTGTAGAGATACTGGTGGAAGTGTCAGCGGTCGCGGAAGATGCATGATTACCATTTGTGCCGATGGAAGGCGTCTAGTGGGCACCTACTGTGGCCGTCGTCCCTGTAATCTCTTCGGCTGTGCTTGCAGAGGTGGTTGCCTTACCGGCAATTGGCAGCAGAGTTTCATCAATAACAACAGAGGCCGTAACGTTCGAGTATTGAATGCCAGATTCGTTAATTGAGCAGGCCAAATCCTACTATAACCTCTTATTGAACTAAACACGCATACAAAAATCGTATACATAAAGCAGATCGTTTGTTAATACAAAAATCATTTTGTTTACTTATTAACTAATAAAGTTTCAGTAATACAGAAGCCAACATACACAGTCACTAAGCCTGTGAGAATGTCAAGTATTTGTTGAGTGTCAAAAAATAGATTGAAGCAAGACGAATATATATGTATATATTCTTCTAAAAAGAGTATATTGGCTGTGTGCCAAAATTCGTCTAGTTTCTGTCTGTAACTAATAAAAATAGACTTGAATGCTTACTAGGGTATACCATCGTCACATACATATATCGCATAAAACCTTCGGGTTCTTATTGAAGACTTTGTTTGAAGTGGAATACCGTTCAATGTAGTCGCCGTTTGCGAAAGTGAATATGTGGAGGACGACTTCTATTCATTCTGCCCCAGTAAAAGTTTTGAATTTTAATGGAAACTTATCTTTAGAACAAGTTATATAAATATGATGATAATATCTTTAAATAAATATATATTGTCTTGTGCAAGTACAATAAATTAATAAAACAATTGAGTTGTATTGAATATGTGCTTAAAATAATATGAATTAGAAGCATGTCAAGTTTCGGCAATGCACGACTAGAGAATACCCTATATACCCGATAGGCTGTATTTTTAAATATACTTGTTTTTTATACCCTGAACCCATTGAAAATAGGAAATCATTAAACAATGGTTTTGTTAAAAAGTATGTAACAGGCAGAATGAAGCGTGGAAGACCCCATTCCTTATTACAGCGACGAGGTGAGTCGATTTAGCGATGTCTGTCTCTCCGTCCGTCCGTCGATCCGTATGTGTGAACGCTTCGATCTCAGAACATATAAAAGCTAGATAGAAAATAGCTTAAAATATTTCGTAAGTCCTTGTATAGCACGCACATATCGAGTTTGTTTAAAAAAATCGATAGCTATTCCCGCTTTTAATGTTATCGATTCAAAACCTTATCAAAATTCAGTTTTAAAATTCTATCTCGTACATCTCTGGAACTAGAGTCTTTTAATTTTGCATTTAGTTTCATTTATACTTTACACAATTTTTATTTGCGTTATCTTTCGGTTACTGGCTCCAAATTTGACTAAATTCTTTAAATTGAAGGTCACTTGGAAATATAGCCATTATGTAAATGAGTTTGCATGTTTTCTAAAAAGACAAATATTGAACAGAATATGCAGATCAGACAGACGGACAAGACTATATCGACTCAGCTCGTCGTCCTGATCAAGAATATATATGCTGCTGCGATCTGCCACGCCTCCTTCTGCCTATTACATACATTTTAACAAAACCATTTTATTTTCCATGGGTCCACCAACTGAAAAATATATCGACTTTAAGAAAGAAACTTGATCGAAATTTTGTGTTAAGTGTCAAGTCTCTAGCGCTTATTAGTTGCAATATCGATGGATTCCTGTATGTGAACCGACGGACAGACGTTCAAACAGATGAACGGATGGTGAAAAATCGACTCGACTGTTGCGCCTGATCAAGTAAATATGCAAATGCTTTGTAAGCCATCTGTCTGCTACATAGACTTTAACAATAGCATTATGATCTGAATTCCCCATTGTCAATGATCTCAGATTATATTTAAAAATAAACCCTGATTCAATGGACTTTGTGTTAATTGTTGTAATCTGAATTCCCCATTGTCAATGATCTCAGATTATATTTAAAAATAAACCCTGATTCAATGGACTTTATGTTGATTGTTATAGTTGCAGCTGCACCCATTGCAGTTTCCCTCAAAATTCTTATAAAAACTCAGTAGCGGAGATAACTTTTAACTAGAAACGTGCTGAGATGAAGAACATAACTATTCTACTGGCTCTCGTCTGTGTCTTGGCCTATCTGGGCAGTGTTCAGGCGCAATGCTGTCGGCGTTCAATGGCTCTCACGTATACTGTGGGAAGAGGCACCTGCAGAGATACTGGTGGTCGTAACAGCGGTCGCGGAAGATGCGCGATTAGCATTTGTGCCGATGGAAGGCGTTTAGTAGGCACCTACTGTGGCCGTCGACCCTGTAACCTGATCGGCTGCAATTGCAGAGGTGGTTGCCTTACCGGCAATTGGCAGCGCAGTTTCATCGATAACAATCGAAGCCGAAACATTCGAGTTTTGAGTACCAGGTGGGTTAACTAAGCTGCAAAGATCCTACTTGATTTGACTTCCTATTAAAATACACACGCTTGCAGAAATCGTATAAATAAAGCAGATCGTTTGTTAATACAAAAATAAATTTGTTTACTTATTAACTAATAAACTTTATGTAATACAGAAGCCGACGTACACAGTCGCTAAGCCTGTGAGAATTTCAAGTATTTTTTGAGTGGCAAAAAATAGATTGAAGACATATGCTTTGTCAACTCGACCATGCCGCCTTCTGTCTGTTACACAGACTTTAACAATACCATTATGAGCTGAATGCTTTTCTTTCAATGGCTTCAGTAAATAAAACAAAAACGATTGAATTGGTTTTTGTGTTAATTGTTATATTTGCACCTGCACTCATTGCAATATTCCTCAAAATTCCTATAAAAACCCTGTACCTGAATAAATTTTATCTAGAAACGTGCCAACATGAAGAACATAACCATTCTACTGGCTTTCGTCTGTGTCTTGGCCTATCTGGGCAGCGTTCAGGCGCAATGCTGCCGTCGTTCAATGGTGCTCACGTATACAGTGGGAAGAGGCTCGTGTAGAGATACTGGTGGAAGTGTCAGCGGTCGCGGAAGATGCATGATTACCATTTGTGCCGATGGAAAGCGTCTAGTGGGCACCTACTGTGGCCGTCGACCCTGTAATCTCTTCGGCTGTGCTTGCAGAGGTGGTTGCCTTACCGGCAATTGGCAGCAGAGTTTCATCAATAACAACAGAGGCCGTAACGTTCGAGTATTGAATGCCAGATTCGTTAATTGAGCTGGCCAAATCCTACTATAACCTCTTATTGAACTAAACACGCATACAAAAATCGTATAAATAAAGCAGATCGTTTGTTAATACAAAAATCATTTTGTTTACTTATTAACTAATAAAGTTTCAGTAATACAGAAGCCAACATACACAGTCGCTAAGCCTGTGAGAATTTCAAGTATTTGTTGAGTGTCAAAAAATAGATTGAAGCAAGACGAATATATATGTAGATAATCTTCTAAAAAGAGTATTTTATTTTTGTGCCAAAATTCGTCTAGTTTCTGTCTGTAACTTATAAAAATAGACTTGAATGTTTACTAGGGTTTACCATCGTCACATACGAATATCACTTTCAGCCTTCGAGTTTTCATTGAAGCCTTTGTTTTAAATGGAATAATGATTATGTACTACTAAAAATTAATAAGTGGACTAGATCTGTTTTTTATATTAGCAAACAAAATCTGCTTTATTTATACGATTTCTGCAGCGATTATATTTAAAATAAAGTTGCAGAAGGATTTTCTCAACTTATGAACTCCATCTGGCATTCAAAACTCTCACGTTTTGGCGTCTATTATTATTGACGAAGCTTTGCTGCCAGTCGCCTCTGATGCAGCCACCGTCGCAATTGCAGCCAAAGATATTGCAGGATCCACGGCCACAGTAGTTGCCCACTAGAGGCCGGCCATTGGCACAGACTGTAATCGTACAGGATGACGAGCTGCCACGACGTCCACCAGCATCTCTACAGGTGCCAGATCCCACGTTATACGAGAGGGTCAAGGTAATCCGACAGCACTCAGCCTGAGCGCTGCCCACGTAGGCCAAGACACAGACGAGAGCCAGTAGAATGGATATTTTGTTCATCTCAGCACGTGTTCACGGGTAACTTAACTGATCTACAGGCTATTTATAGGAAATTCTTGGATAACTGTTATGAGTGTTGGAATGAGTATATATTGTAGATCAGATTACTTAACTTACACAAAACGTATTGAATGGGTTTCGTTCAATGGAGCTTGTTGTTAGCACGGCAACACGATTCAATTGTTTTATTCTTTTATTGAACTTCAGTAAGATAATACTTTGACTTTAGATTCGAGGTCAACTGAGTTTATATATTTTGTATAGCTCATTGTTAGTAAACATATGTTTTAGTGCCAATCCAAATGGGGTACATTTCCAATTTCAAGTCTATCTTAAGCAGGAACCGCTTTGCGTTTGTGCAGACAGACGAAGAGTAAAACGAGTATGGCACAAAATAAAAGAAATGTACTAAATTTAATTTGTTTGCTGTTTTTTCATTAAGAAGAGTATACCAGATATGTCCACGAACATATATGTATATACAAGGTGCTATTCAAAAGTTCCAGGACTTTTTAAATTTCGCGCTTTCTAGTGGCGCCATAGAAGCCGAGATATCGCGCTAAAAGTGACAGTACTTTTGTTGTCTCCGTCGGCCAGAATACCGTGAAGAAGGAAGCTGGCGATTGTTGCATGATAATGCGCCATCTCACCGTTCGACGCTCACGACGGATTATTTGACCAAAAATCACATTTTAACCATCAACCATTCACCGTATTCGCCTGATATGGCACCCTGCGACTTCTACTTGTTCGGAAAACTTCATTTGGCAATGAAAGGAAAACGGTATGCTGACATTGATGCTATTCAAAAGGCTTCGACCGCCATACTCAACGCCATACCGAAGGATGACCTAAAAAAGTCATTTGATAATCTTCTTGATCGTGCAAATCGTTGTATTCAGTCCGAAGGGGACTATTTCGAAGGCGACCAATAAAATTTTTGCCAAAGAAAATCTATTTTTTATTTTTTTTATAAAGTCCTGGAACTTTTGAATTGCACCTTGTATGTATAAGCAGTTGGCCTTCTGTCATTTACTGTTGATCAAAAGAAATTCTTTGCAGAGTCATTTGCTTTATTTATACATTATGGAATTATTAACCAATCTTATGAGTTCCAGCTGGACTCCAAAATTCTGATGCCCAAGCGTCTGTTATTTTGGATGAAACTGTTCTGCCAATTGCCTGTAAGGCAGCCATTATCGCAATTGCAGCCAAAGATATTGCAGGATCCACGACCACAAAAGCTGCCCACTAGACGCCTGCCATTGGCACAAATGGTAATCGAACACTTTCCCAGTCTGCCTATATTACCTCCAGCATCTGAACAGGTGCCTCTAGCCACAGAGTATAACAGCATCAATGAAGGCCGACAGCACTGTGCCTGAACGCTGCCCACATAGGCCAAGGCACAGGCAGCTGCCAGTAAAATGCTTATTTGCTTCATCTCAGTCCGTTTCTGGCAGAGAATCAATTGAGAGAGTGTATTTATAGAAATTTTTGGGGAAATCTGTAATGAATGCAGGTCACATATATATTTTATACAAAAGTCAGTGAATTAGTTTTTTAATGACCTGAATCAATTGAAATGCGCATTTAGGTTATAACGGCTTTGTTAAAGCGTATGTAACAGCCAGAAGGAGGCATGATCGACTGCACAATATGTTTGCTTGATCAGGTGCAATAGCCGATTCGAGCTTATAGTCAAGCATCTGTCAGTCGGACTGCAGCGAGCTTGGAGATTTGAAATCTTAAGTAAAGGTATGTCAATTGCAAGTCTAGATTACGTTTGTTTATCGATTTCCCTTCGAATTTAGTTATCAATCTACAGCTATTAAACCATATCGCTTCTGTCTGTGCAGCTAGAGTGCGGGTTTCAGGGCATCTCCTAGTCGAACACTCCCGATAAGAGTCGCTTTACTTGCTGTTCATTAATTTAATTCTCAGCACATATTCAATATGATTCAATTGTCCTATTAATTGACTTTTGTTATGCAATAAATGAAGGTATTATTATCAGTTTTCTACAGCTCTTCTGTTTGCATTTCCTTTAAAACTGTCTCAGAATCAAAACAGATCTGTATAGACAAAGAAAATATATAAAATATATATATAAATATTTATTTATTGCAAAAATTTATGTATTTTGCAATATATTCAAAAGTTATATAAAGATTTTGCTAGATTTTTAACTCCATCTCGTGCTCAAAACTCTAACATTGAAGCGCCGATAATTTTCAATGAAACTTCTCTCCCAGTTGCCGCGGATGCAGCCACCATCGCAATTGCAGCCAAAGATATTGCATTCTCCACGGCCACAGTAGTTGCCCACTAGACGTTTGCCATCGGCACAGATATTATTCGAACATCTTGTACTACTGCTGTTTGCACCCTCGCCAGCATCTCTACAGCGACCTGTGCCCACGGTATACGAGACGGTCATTGTACGCCGACAGCACTCTGCCTGAGTGCTGCCCACATGGGCCAAGACACAGGCGAGAGCCAGTAATATTGGTATTTTGTTCATCTTACTACGTTTCGAGTTGAGCATTAACTGAGCTGCAGGGTATTTATAGCAATTTCCGGGAGAGCTGTAATGAATGCAGATCACAAACCTATAACAACGACACTGCAATACACTGATATATTCAAAAGTTTACCTTAAAGTAATTATGTAAAAATATTATATTATACATTATAATATAATAAATGAAATAAATGTTTTGTATCTAATATTGCTTTAATATAATTATAAATAAAGAAAGAGTATCTCATATTCGTCTGTTGTCTCACAATCTGAATCACATACAGAATTTCGCATTCAAACAAAGCATTCTTAATGGAGCTCGTTTATCTTTTATTGACAGCAGACTTGAGTCAGTTGCTTTATTCATTTATTGCACTGATTAACTTGAATCAGATAATATTTAATTTTATAAATCTTTTCTGAATTTATTCGTAATTAGGTCAGCTTGCCTTTGTTTATCAAATACGCGACAAGCTTTAAATTTTTTACAAGACTTGCGAGAGATGTCGTCCTAAAAGGCTGTTTTATTTTTAGACTTCAAAAGCAATATTAATGTGTTTAATGTGTATTATATAAACTACACAGATCAAGTATTTTTTAGAAAGAAACTGCAACTGGTCAGAGATTATCGCATCATAGATGCTTATCGGCAGTAAGTAAAGAAGTTGAGTTAACGGAAAACGTAGGGTTTATTGAGTGTCTGCCTTTTGTAATTTACATATCGGATATATAAACGTTTGAGCGTTAATTGAGCTTCAGCGTATGTATAGGAATTTTTATGAAGATTGTAATGAATTCAGGTCACATATCATGACGAAACATAAATACGCTGATATGAGAAATATTTATATGACTGCTTTTATTATACAAGGTGCAATTCAAAAGTTCCAGGACTTTTCGCGCTTTCTAGTGGCGCCATCTGTCTGATTGTCTATTTCTCTGTCATGTTGTGTCAAATTTTCATGACATTCGGACGTATAGAAGCCGAGATATCGCGCTAAAAGTGACAGTACTTTTATTGTGTCCGTCGAACAAAGAGCGAACATCAAGTTTTGTTTTAAACTTGGTAAAACATTTACCGAAACTCATCAAATGATGAAAAAAGTTTATGGCGACGATTGTCTATCCCGTAGCCGCATTCACGAGTGGTTTAAACGTTTTCGCGACTTCTACTTGTTCGGAAAACTTCATTTGGCAATGAAAGGAAAACGGTATGCTGACATTGATGCTATTCAAAAGGCTTCGACCGCCATACTCAACGCCATACCGAAGGATGACCTAAAAAAGTCATTTGATAATCTTCTTGATCGTGCAAATCGTTGTATTCAGTCCGAAGGGGACTATTTCGAAGGCGACCAATAAAATTTTTGCCAAAGAAAATCTATTTTTTATTTTTTTTATAAAGTCCTGGAACTTGAAATAAAAATAAGGTAAATAAAAGTAAGGGTATTCAATATTCATATGCTGAAGTTAAGCATTTTATGTTCAATTTCTATTCATTTCATTTACACAAAAGCGATTGACTCAGGTTTTCTTTACCTCGTATGCACTGAAGCCATTTAAAATAGGAATTTATTTTCATTGAATATTAGGGTATTATGCAGTACGAGCATATCAATTTTCTTTTCGATAGCTCAGTCCACTCCGTTACTATCGATAAAAATAGAGAATTTGAATTGATTTTTTAAGCATAGCTTGAATACCGTAAAAGCTGAAGATATCAGATTTACTGTGTAGGTTCCTGAGACAATACAGATTTTCAATATTTCAGATTTTGCATAAATCCCCTACTCCACAAGTCTAACTAGAATAGCTGCAAAATACTTTGCCTTTACTTGCCTTTATGCTGACAGAAGTCAGCATACTATCATCAGTTACTGAACGGCTATAAAAGTGTTCAACTAAAGCTAAATTTGTGCACAATTAGCAATAAAAAGAAATATAAACTCTTTTTTTTTAATTGCTTGAAAATAAAAGTTTTTGCTTTGAAATTGATTTTGTTTGTTTTTTTCCCCTTTTTTTTTTTCGTTTTTTTTTTTAAATTTTTTATTTCGTACATCGTTTAATACAAATACATTAACATTTCACATTTAATAATTATGTTTACTTTTAGTTGCAGTTGATTGTGTTTCATTTCTCGCTGTGTGCAAATGCATATATATATATGTATGTATATATATATATACAATATATATTTATATATATGTATGTATGTTCTATATACCGAAAGTATGTGCATTTTGTATTCATTATTAATTATGATTTTATATTAGATTTACATACATATGTAGTGCTTTCGTTTTAGCCAACTATATCAAATTGTATTTGTTAGATTTTATCTTCGGTTTTTTTTATTTTTTTTTTATAGATGCCATTTAGTGTGTGGCATTACATCGAGAAAATTTGCTTGACTATGCAGTTACTATATAGTTAATATATATATACGTATGTACACATATATATATATTTAAATATATATACAAATTCAACAGTTGCCTTGTTAACTTTTCATTCTTCTTGACTTGGCGTAGTTGGGCGCTTGAGAAAGCCGCCCCTAACCCATGTGTCGCCTTGACTGGACTTAAATTATCTTTATTCAATATAATCAAAAACTGAAACAAAAGTTAGTAAAATTAGGCTAAAATAAATGCGGCCCATAGATACAGCCACTAACTCAGAGTGCAGTGCCAGCGCAACAGGGACGTCAGGCACAGCAGCCAGGCAGCAAATGTGGCTGTAAGAGCATCATAATGAGATTATACAGAACGCACTCTCGCTGTCGCGTCTCACTCACCTGCTCGGGCACTGGCACAGGTGCCGTTCTCAGTTCGTCGCTGATTGATGCCGCTGTCCCTCAGCGCCATTATGGTTGTGCGCAGCCAGCTCTCACGCCGCAGGCTGGCCACGCCCAGTATATCGGAGACGCAGCGCAGCTCCAGCATTTCGCTTTTGTCAATGAAACGCTGGTCATCGATATGCAGGCGCAGCTGCAGCTTGCTCGCATAGAGCGGAAAGCCCTCGGTGTTGTGTATGACTTCATTGATTTGTGGCTGCAGCTGCATCTGTGGTGCCTGCCACAAAATGGGAATAGGTTAGTGAGTGAGCCAGTTGGCAGTGACCGACTAGCTAGATACCCGGACTTCAATTGAGATTATGCTATGCCGGACTACAATTGTGATTGTTCCTCATATTCTTACAGAAATGAGAGCTTGAATACTTTTGGGATTTTAGTAAATACTCGAAAGCTCAAGATTCCTATGCTTAAATATGTTTTACTTTAGTCTTGTCAGGCGCGAGATATACAAAAAATATAAATTTCTTTAGTTGTCTATCTTTAAGACTTAGCTAAACACGAAATTTCATGTCTCTAGCTCCAAAAGTCTTTGAGTTTTATCGAAAACACTAGTTCTATGAATCAGCTACTTATCGATATATTGAAAATAGATTGACAAATCAAAAAAAGAATTGTCTTTTGATTTACCCACAGCAGACAAGAGTATTTATGCAAATCCTTAGCTGTCTATCTCTTGTAGTATTCGAGATAGATGCACAGATAGCTGCATACACGGACAGACGACATCTTGCTAGTTCTACTCAACACAGCTACCACACCAGCCACGCCTCCCTCTGTCAGTTACACAGACAAATGGATACCCCTTTCCTTTTTATATTTCCAATAGCTTCGGGGTATTCGAGGCACAAACTGAAACCGAAACCGAAATATTGGAGTGGAACTTCGCATAATCAGTGTCAGTGTAGAAATTTCACTGGAAAATGCCACCTGCTGCAAGCCATTTCTGGACATAGAACGAGGCCAATGCTGGAATCAGTTTTGCGCCGTGTCCATAGCTGTGTAATGTGTATTTCGTTTTGGCCAGCGTGCAACGGTGCGTATGCGTAACGTGGCCAAATTGTGTACTTACAGTTTTGTTGTTGATATACCATGTAAGCCGCGCCGCCGGACTCGACCACTCGGAACTGCAGTTGGCCAGCAGCGTATCACGATATTTATACGTCCGCCGTATGCCCGAGATCAATGGATCAAATTTTGGCAGCACTGTGAAGCAAACGAATGAGTTTAGCGTGAGTTGATTGGCTTTTGAGATGGAATTATATGTTATGTTATGGGAAAACTAAAAATAGTTGTGTATGTTAGCTAACACTCCCTTCTCGTCTAACAGCGAACAGAGTATTGAACTTGAATAGTACCTCATCTTTGTAGTACTTAAGCTGGGCTATGGGATATGGATATGGATATAGATATGGAATAACAAGGAACTGATATTTATTTTTACTGTCATTCGACTTAGTTTTTGGCTTTAAGAAACTGTTGTTGATTGGGTTTTGAGTTACAAAATATCTGCTACTTTTTTTTTACTTAAATTAGCATTAAATTAAATTTTACTTAAATTAGCAAACTCGAACTTGAGCTTTACCTTTATCAACTTTTTCGGCCAGCGCCTATCGAACCTAATGAATACAGCTCCTACATATAATTTATGTTATATTTGATGAAGTTCTGAAATTTCTATCTACAATTCAAGCATTTTACCCTCAAAGACCAACATTTGTATTTATTTAACACGCAGTTAACGCCATTTATCTAATAGTCGAATTGGAATCAGAGACAGTTTGCTGCAACTGTAACCGGCAGCTGGTTGTTTGGTTGTTTGCTCGGTTGGTTGTGGGTCAGCTGAGGTGTTAGTTGGTAGAGTACACCATCGAAGCACTTAGGTAATTATCAAGCAGCCAGCAGTCTCTAAATATTTGTTCAAAGTGTTAATTAATCTTTACAAATAATTGCACAGGACAAACTTTTTTGATGAAAGCAAGAATAATTTGGTTTATTTCGTTGATACACACACAGACACACACAGACACACGCAGAGTGTAGAAAACAAAGTATCCGTCACCAGAAGCCAGCAACCAACAACAACAAAGACCAACTTGAGTTGAACCACAAAACACTGGGCAGAACAACAACAACAAAAACAACAACAATAAAATTTTAGCTGAGTTTGAGCTATAGTCAAATGAATGCCGACTGCCGCAGCAGTTGTTGCTGTTGAAAATTTGTGAAATATGCTAAGGAGCCATAGTCAGAGCTGTAGTCGAAGCCGTAGCCGTTGCCATAGCCATAACTAGGACCTTGGACGCAGCCGGAGGCATGGGAATACAAGCGAGTGAGGGTGAGAGTGAGGGGCAGGGACAGTAACAGGGACAGGAGGAGGGGCCATCAAAAGTCAGCAGCAGTCAGCAGTAGTATAAACTTTTTAATTGACTTAATACAAACCACTTTGGTGGAAAGTTTGCCTGACCCTGTTGCTACCTCGTCAACCCCGCCGCACTGCTCTGGCCTTCAGTTAACCCACTGAGTACCAAGTATTTTTGGCCAAGTGCTTGCCAGCTGATGATGATTGCGAGCATGTTGTGCCGCCTTTTGGTGGCATCACAACAGATCGGACCGGTCAATGTTGCAGGTGTACCAGGTACATACGCTTGTAAGTGGTGGCACTGGTGGTGGCCCCGCCGGTGGGGCAAAAGTGGTAAACAGGGCTGTGTGACTCGAATTGGTAAAAGGCAACACGCAGCATGCGGCATGCGGCATGCGGCATGCGGCAAATGCGAAAATTGTACGAAAACAAAGCAATCAACTCGGATAAATAAACCAAAAATGCCAAAGTACCAGTAAAATACACACAAACAACAACAGAAACAAGAGCAACAACAATAGCAAAGGCAACTCAAAATAAACAAAAATCAAACGTAAACAAATGACAAGGAATTGTTGGATGTAGTGGAACATTGAATGCCCTAACGTATATAATATATTGATGTATTTTGGTATAAAAGTATTTTTTAAATTATATTATATTTTTTATGGGTATTCAAAGTTATTTAAAATGAAAGTTAAAATGAAAACTGAGTTTTTATGTATAGAAAACAATTTATGTAAATTATATTAAATGTTTTCATTTTATATTATTTAATGTGTTATTAGTTGATATTAAAAAGGTTATTCGAGTGAGTTTGCGTCTTAGCTGCGCGCTTCTTATTATATTGTAGCTTGCATCCTATAATGCTCACTCCATGATAGAGAGATAGAGAGACAAAGATGGCTCTTACTGAATGTAGGCCTGAGTCTTGCTGAGAGAGAGCGTGATTGCAGGGCTGTTATGATTGATCAGTGAATGAAGAGCGACTAGAGCGGCTCCCATTGTGAAAAACAGCACAGCGGAAATTCGTTTTTGGGCTCAGTTTTCAAATTATAAAATTAGAATGAATGGTGAACAAATTGACATAAACCTAATACAAACATGCATATATACTACAATAATTATATTATCAAATATATTCCAAATATTTGAGAAGCAAAGCTTCTAAAAGCTGGAATAACAAAGTGCAATAGGAATTGATTATAAGCCATGCTCTATGCTTGGCATACTACAAAAGTTAGGAAGCTGCTTTAAAACGTGAATTCAACTATTAATAATGGAAGTTCCAAAGAAAACAAATTTTTTTTGTATATAAAATAATGTATGAAAATTAGATCAAATAAATTTTGTATTTATTATAAAATTTTAAATGAAATTTGTACCCAAGCAAACAATTTCTTTGTCTAAAATTGGAATCGAAAATGAATTCTAATAAATATTTTTCTAATTATTAGATTAATGAGTCGTATAACCAGAGCCCAAATAATATCTTAAACATCTCTTTCCACATTTACATGCTGCCTTCCTGGAACATTGAGACAAGTCTTAAGATTGAGCATTCAACATCAATTCTTGATTCCTTTCAAATACCTTTCTGATATAAATTTCCGCAGCACAAATGTTACATTCAGCTCCATAAAATATTGAGGCTCTCTGTGCAAGAGCATTGAAAAGCAAAGAACAAAAGTCAAAATAAAGTAAGGAAATAAATGACACTATAGGCAGTTGGGGAAATTGCTTGCTGCCAGTTTGAATGCTAAACGAGACCAGAAAACCAACAATAAGAACAACAATGAGTTTGAAGAAGTTGGAGTGAAAACAAGCAGAGCGCACCAAAATACAGGTGAGGCACTTTGGGGGCAAGCCGGTGTGTCCGGTGTGAGCACCGCAAATGATGAACCCATATTAAAAACTCAAAAGTCAAAAGTGCTTGATGGACAGAGCAGGTTAGACCTTTAAGTATATATATATATATATATATATATATATATATAGGGGAAATCTCTATAGTAATTAGGTGTATGTGTGTGTGTGTGTGTGTGCTTACAAAGGACACACACACTTAGATCACATCCTGAGTAAACTTTGACGAAACTTAATCAGTGGCAGCCAGTGCGACACATGGCACGCAACTAAGCGGAAAAATATTTGCCAAGCCAAAGTTTTTACACGCGTCCCACAAAGCCATTTTGCTTTTGTTGTTGTTGTTGTTGTTGTGCTATCATCAAAGAGCGCTAGGTGATTGCCGTTAGAAAATCGAGACACGGCAAACACTTTTGCTGGCTGGTTGTTGTGTTGAAAGTTTTTCAGGTGGATTCGATGCTGGGCGATGGCACTTTGGTGACAGAAATTCCCAAGTTGATTGTTGGTCTGTCAACAGCTTCTCGCAGCCATTGAAACAAAAAACTGACTACAAGCCACTACGACACTACACTGGACACTGGACAACAGAGCCGAACATAGCACAGTACAGGGCATGGGCATTAAGTTGAAACTACGTGCTGCATCGGACATGGGAGACATTGTTTTATGCAACGGGGGCAGGGGCGTGGCTGGTGCTCGAAAACTTTTGTCACCAGCTCAGCTCAGCTCAGCTCGTTGATGAAGTTTGATGGGCAACGTTGGCTGGTTGCCTTTTATATTTGGTAATGTTGGCTCCTCATTTTATATATGGCTTGGATTGTCCTTTTTACGGCTTCAGCTGGACTCACACACACACACACATACGGCCATGCTATATGCAAGGCATTTGGCATATGCCAGAAATGGCTCACAACATGCTGAAAATTCAGTCATTGCTTTTATGTTCAGGCGGTCAGTTTATGTGTCTCTCGTTGGTTATTGAAAACTATGAGTTGCATATGACAATCTTCTTAAAAGAATATTTTATTTGATTTCAAATATAAAATATAAAATATCTGTCTGATTGGGGATCATCCGATTGTCTGATTGGTGTAAAGAGCATGGAGCTGGGCATTTATTGTTATTTTAAAAAGTTACCTGACTATAAAGTAGAGAGAATGATAGCTTGAGCTGTCATTTTGACTGGAAACAGTCTGAGCAGCCAGGTTTGCTTTAAAGATTTGTGTAGAGGTTGCTTCTTTGCAAAAGTTCTATTCTAGATTTGGCTTCCTTAGTAAGGAAGCCTTACATTCATAAAAAACAACCTAATCTAAACTCTCACTCTTTCCCTCTCACTCTCTCGCCTCTCTCCCTCTCTCGTCCTCTCTCCCTCTCTCTCTATCTCTCTCTCTGTCTCTCTCTCTCTCTCTCTCTCTCTCTCTCTCTCTCTCTCTCTCTCTCTCTCTCTCTCTCTCTCCTTCGTCAACTTGAATATTCAATTTACCAAGTGCATCTAAACAAATAAGTTATCTTGACAAAGTTTTTTGTATATTCATAGATTTATTGGAGACGTGATTTACACTACTTGGAAATGTTTGTCACCAACTGTACAGAGGCTCAAAATTGCATTGGCAAAAGTATTAGTTTCAATTCAATTATAAGAAAATGAAGAGCGAAAATGATATAATAATAATAATAATCGGTTTTTAACTGATCAATTTACTCACTCTCCCTCTCTATATACTCTGAGAGAGATAGAGTTAGTATATTGATCAATTGCAAACCGAATGAAAGCGGTTGCAATAATGAAAGCTACCCAAAGTCTTTTAGATTTATTTTATATTTATAAATTATATATATACATCTTTTTCCTATTACATACTTTTTCCAAACTCCAGTAAACAAACTAAAAAAATAATATATCATAGTAGAAAAGACATTGAAGTCTGAGCTCTAAAATTATTAAAATATTAGGAAACACAAAAATGCATTTTATAATTTATTGTGAATAAATAAATAAAATATATATATATATATATATATATATATATATATATATATTTATATTATTTATATTATTAATATAAAGTCTTCCAAATACCAAAAATTAAATTTTTTGTCGGTTTTTCGTAAAAGTTATTAAAGCATTTAGTTGACTATACGAAAACTTTACTGGAGCCAATAGCGAGCCTTTTCATGGTTTTTCAGTTGTAATTCTTAAAACAAATCAGTCTATTAAAACAATTTTGTTTGTTAAAAATACATAATTAATTACTACATTGTAACATGTGCAAGAGAAGTGAAAGAGAGTGGTGAAAAAATGAAGATGCATTCCCATCATAATCTCATTCTGTATTGCAATAACATCGCTTTGTGTTTGAAAAATTTTCGTTTTTACTTATGCCACATAAGGTGGAAGAAGTTACAAGTTTAATTTCTATCCAAGCATAGTTACTTTGTTAATTAATAAAGCTTCAATCAAATTTTTGTAATTTTCACCCAATAAATAAGGTGCGCTCGTTCCCAAAGAAAAAACTTGCTGCTGTACGAATACATTATTGGTACACAGTATATATAAATTTATACCCTACTGTAGTTCTCAAAGCTCTAAAAATTATATTAAAAAATAAACACAAAATATATTTTGGCAACACAAATTTTTTTGAAAAATTTCCATATTTGTCTCTCTAAGTTCTCATAAAAAGATATAATTGGTAAATTAAAAATTCA
The DNA here is from genome assembly GCA_035045365.1 of Drosophila leonis. Lineage (NCBI taxonomy): Eukaryota > Metazoa > Arthropoda > Insecta > Diptera > Drosophilidae > Drosophila > Drosophila leonis. The sequence goes on from JAWNPC010000924.1 coordinate 18,512, forward strand.
AACATAAATTCTCAATTCAGTTCACATTTCAAACATTAAACATAATTTCAAAATATATTTTTAATTTAATAATTAACTAAGTTAAGTTTCTATTCAAACTACTGATTCAAATTATTGATACAAATAAATTTAAAATCTTCATAATTTGACTTAATCTGCAACATAAAAAGAGAAAAGGTTCAATGTCCAATCAAAGGCAAAGGCAACGCTAAGCTCTTATATTAAGCTATGCAAACTATTTATTTATACAAAGTTGTTGCTGTTCGAGGCTTAATTGAAGCATGTTGAGCAGGTGAAATCAAAGGAATTGTAATGGGATGATAAAGCTCGAATGGCATTGGATCTAATCTAGTCATTGTTATTTGCATGTTGAACAAGTTAAGCGTGGCTTACTGCCATATCTAAGTACAATAGATAAAATTCAAATTGACATGCAAATGGCATAGACGACAAACAATCTCGTGACACAGAGAGATAGAAGAGAGAGAGAGAGAGAGAGAGTGGGGGTAACAAAAGGGAAGTATTCTTCTTGGGACATCTAAAAACATCCAATTAAAGGCAGAATGCGAATTCAAATTTGATTGTTACGCGTAAACAAATGCTTAAGTGCGCATTATGCAAATCAATACTCTTAAAGTAGCGTCAATAAATAAAGGAGCGCCCCATGGCTCGGTCTCTACTTTGTTGCCACGATTTGAAGTAGCAACAAATCGCTGAGCAGGAAAATTGCGACAAATAAATCATTTTGAGCCGCATTCGCATTCGCGTGCGCGTGCAACAAAAGACATAAGCAGCCCATTTTCATTTGCGCCAAATGACATTTGGGCCCGAATCAATTGATTTGAATTTCAAAGTGTGCCACCATACACCCAGCCGTGTCCTCTAGACCAGCGCTCTGCCGCAACCGTTCCCACTCCACAGCCCGCTCCCGCTGCTAGCCGCAACCGCAGCGGCTGCGTCATCTACGTTGCCAATCAAAGCGAGTGCGAGCTCAAAATGGCGGCCATCATTGCCCGCGGCGCTGACATTAACAAAACCCAACTACAGCAACGCCGCGACCCGGCCAAAAAAAATGAGCTGCTGCTGTCTTTGTTGTGCCCTCTTCAAAGTGAGTGCAAAGGGTATGCCTAAGCGGAGAGGCTCATATGTAACATAAGCGGAGAGAATAGTTTATAGAATTATAGAATTATTATATGCAGGGAGATAGAGAAAGGGATAGTGTGAGAGAGGGAGAAAAGAGAGAGTGGAAGTGAAAGAGAGTGAGAGAGATAGAAGAAGAGGGAGTAAGTGAAAGAGATAGAGTGCGATAGAATATTTGAGAGAGATTTGAGAGACGGAGAGAGAGAGAGAGCGAGAGAGAGAAAGAGAAAGAAAGTGAGAGAGAGAGAGAGAGAGGAAGAGAAAGAGAGCGAGAGAAATAAAGAATGGAAGAGATATACAAAGTGAGAAAGAGAGATAAGTAGAAACAGAAAGAGAAAGAGAGTGTGTGTGTGTGAGAGAGATATAGAGAGAAAGAGAGAACAAGAGAGAGATAGAG
>JAWNPC010000093.1:0-10202 GCA_035045365.1 Drosophila leonis
TGCCCAATTTAAGAACATTTATTTTGTAGATAAATCTCAAATTACATCAGCGTTCAGTTCTCATTGTGGCTTATTGTCAAAGTATGCTCTAAATCATTGTTGTAACCGTGTCATGTGCGCATGTTAAGAATCCACTGCTAATTAAAACCTCATCCAAGTCACCTGACAAAGGGTCGCGTTTCACAAATTCAAAGTAAAACTCAATCCCACTGCCCGCTGCCCGCTGCTTCTACAAATATCTACATATGTGAATAGACCTGTTTGCCGCACTTGCTATATTACCTGTTGCCCGGTGCAAATAAGGTAAAAGTCAAAGCAGTCAAGACGAAAGTTTTAACGATTCAACTAAATTATGAATACTTCTTCTTTGGCTATAAGCCATAAGCCTTCTTTTAATGCGGAAACGGGGAAGAAGAGGCAGAAGAGAGCGCAGGTAAACAAGAAAATTAAATAATCAGCTAAAGTTGCGAGTTTCTTGAACTTCGCTGCTTAAAATTCAAAGCAGACAATGGAACTTGAACAGAGCTGTCTTTTTTTTATATTTATAATAATATTTATTATTATGAGAGATATTTTCGACGGTTTTTCTTAGCTAAACAATAGGGCTTGGCGCAGCTTTGTATAATACCTTGACGCACTTGCCCATCCCCGACTCAATCAATCAAACACCTGGCTTACAGTCTAATTGATTGCTGGCTTTAGAAGCTCTCTCAAGTTTATAGATTGATCTCACTTTTCGGCTTAGTAAATATTTTTTTGCTACATCGCATGCAAATGCCAAATGTTTTACAGAAGTTTATTTTTCCTGTAGTTCAATATATTTAAGTATTTCTGTTAAAGCATATTATGAAACGCCTCAATGCCTCAAAGTACTTCATACAGTTACTTTTAGTTTGTAGCGTTAGTTAATTCGCGTTATACTTGATTGCCGCAATTCATTGCGATTGCCAAAGGATGGACAATGTCTAAACACGCCTTTCAAGCGCCCATGAGAAGTGGCTCAATAAATCACATGGGAAACCGCATTTACTACTATTTTTATGAACATTAGGGCATCTTTCATGTTTCACAGTACCGTTTATTTGGAAATCACACTGGTGCACAGGTGAAAAGCTCTTTTAATTACGCCAACTATTGTCATTTCTTAGCATTTTCAAATAACAACTAGGAGCGTCACTTTTAATGAAACACACAAAAAAAAGACTTTCTAGTTTTTAAGGCGTGCAACGCCCTCGAGGAACATCTTGGCATGTGAAACTAAGCTAGAGAATGTGAATGCTTGAACGAAAAGTATTTTATGTTTATCTATACTATACAGTGTAAGTGGAGGAATAGTATATTGGAGGTATAATAATATAGGTATAAATATATATAAACCCAAATCTGTTTGCTAGCTTAGAAATTTGTTATCTTCTCTCTAGTCAAGCTGAGTTTTATTCAAATGTTAATTTTGTGTCTGGCAGCTAAAAAATATGTTCTAACTGGGTCAGTTTTAAGCTCCTTAAAGTTAATATGTCTCCCGCTTATATTTGTCAGCTTTGTCCCAATAGAATCTATTAGCTGCAGCAGCTGATCTTGCTGTAGATCTGGAATTTACATAATTTTTCCCTTTTTATTTGAAATAAATATAATTTTATGCACTTTAAATTAGAGCAATGAACTCTCTCTCTCTCTCTCTCACTCTCTCTCTCTGTTTAGATAACCTATTCACAGATTCCGCAAACTTTCTAGTTATGTCATTTTATTTATGCAAACTTTCATTGCATGTAATGTGCGACCTCTGGGCCCTCTATATACACATTTTACTGCCCTTTGCAAGCCAAACAAAATTCTCAGCTGCAAACCAAGCGGAACGCAATGAGTGCAAAAGATAGGGCAACAGGGCGCAACGAGGAGCAACGATGAGTAATGAGCGTGTGCCTAACTGAAGTATTTTTATGATGAGCAGTCGCAGAGGCTCGAGCGGTAGTTGTTCGAGCAACAGGTGTGCTCTTGCACAGAGTTCTCGCCTGATGGTTGTCATCTGTATAAATACTATATATAGAAATTTGTTGTTGCTGAGTTGATAAAAATTTTGGAAGAGTATGATTTCTGATATATATATATATATATATATATATATATATATATATATATTGTATTTGTCATCTACATACAAAAGTTTTTGAGCTTGAGCTAGAGTAAATAAAATGAAAAAGAATGTCAAAATCTTTGCAGATATGATAATAGATTTAGCTTGAATGCTCTTATAGATAAATGAAAGCTAAGTCAACTCTTTATAGATAAGACCATTTAGCTTGAATTCTCTTTTAGATTTGTTGTGATATTTAAATTTCAAATTTGATACAGTGCAACTTTTTTTTATAGCAAATGAAATTTGTTTGTGATTGTTGAACCTTGTTGGACTTTGTTTGGGTTGCTTAAGGGTATCTAATCTTGGGCTTATGTGCTGTATATCTAGCATATATTTGCAAACATATTTAAATTTGTAAAGTAAAAAAGAAAAAATATGAAGATTAGGGTATTGAGTTTACTGTAAGAGTATTTCAGCTTTTAGTTCTCATATAAACAAAAACAAAAGACAAAGTGGAACTTGCTTAGTTAGGGCATCCAGTTAGCAATATTTGCAGGACTTGTCATATATTCAATTAGGAGAAGAGACAAAGATGGAAAGAGACAATGAGAGGGAGAGTGAAATTGAGTTGATTATAGTTTGTTAGGGCATCTAAGCTAAAATTTCCAAGAAATATTTCAAAGAATAAACATATTTAAAATAAATTTTGAGGAGTATCTATGTTTCGGGCTTTGCACAGCAAATCTTATATATATTATATATTTCAAAGAAGAAATAAATTTTTAAAATAAATTTTGCAGAGTATCTGTGCTTCAGGTATTCCACAGCAATTCTTTATTTATTCTTTATCATAAATATATAAAAATAACGAAAGGCAAATCAAAAGGGAGCAAAAAAAAGAACATTTTAAGGGTCTTGAAAAGAAGCGAAATTTAATCATCAATTTCCGGTCGTCTTTTCAATTACACACAAAAAATTGAAGTGTGTTGTTGCTCTTGTTGTTAATTAAACGGAACCTAAAAATTGGGTATATCAAGGTTACCTAGTTGAACTGCACAGCGCACATTTCCAATTGATTTCATACACAAAAAAAGTTTATATTATAATAATAATAATGAAACATCAAATGCGACCTTAAACATGCTTTATTTTAACTGTTTTGCCGCTGTGGCTTTTTGCTTTTATTTTTATTGCTGATTACATGTCATTACCTTGATCGTTTTTATAATTAACTGTCAGCTCTGTGCTGCGTTGTTTATTTAAATACGATTTTTTTCTATAATTTTAATGCGAGCGAAGCTTTTGAAAACTTGTTCAACAACAATTTGGGTTAATAACTTCTTTTTTTTTTTGGTTTGCTGTTTAGTTAGTTATGACATAAATTGTCTCTTAGCCAGACAGTTAGATACTCCATTTGCTGCAGTTGCTTTGTGGCACATGCAACATTCTAAAACACATTGCTGATTTGCTGATTTGCACCTGCTGCCACATTCGGCCACAATTTTCGGCTGCCATTTCTGATGCCAATTTCAATTTGCATCAATGAAATCAAATGCCAAACACCACTGCATCAAACAAATCAACGCCAACCGCATTGCTCAAATTGTTTTGATACCCTGTATAAATTGCATGGCAGGGGTATACTAGAGCTGGGCAGATAGAGTATTATAAATAGTTTTGATGATTTATTGTTAAAGTATTACAAATTTTTTTTGTATTATTTGTGTACAAGGAATGAGCATTAGGAATGTAGATATATCTATTTAACTCGAACTAACAAGATTTAAAATGTGTTTTTTTTTTCAATAGGTAAATATTATTTTCGCCTCCATGCCTCATCCATCATTACGCTGTATCTCTTCCTCTCTTTCTCTCACTCACTCTCTCTCACTGCTTCCCACTTTTTCTTCCTCTCACGCTCTCTTCCCCTTTCTCTCTCACAGTCCGTCTCGCCCTCTCTCGCTCTCCCTCTCTTTCTCTCACTCACTCATTCACTCTCTCACTCACTCACTCACTCACTCACTCACTCACTCACTCTCTCATTCACTCACTCTCTCCCTCTCTCACTCATTCACTCTCTCACTCTCTCTCTCTCTCTCTCTCTCTCTCTCTCTCTCTCTCTCTCTGTCTCTCACTCACTCTGTCTCACTTCTTCCCACTCTTTCTTACTCCCACTCTCTCTCTCTCCTCTTTCACTCTCACTCTCAATCTCTCACTCTAACCCTCTCACTCTATTTCTCTCTCTCTCTCTCTCTCTCTCTCTCTTTCTCTCTTTCTCTCTCTCTATCCTACTCTATGTCTCCCTCTCTTTCTCTGTTTCCATCTCTATCTATATCTACACATATCTTTCTCTATGTGTCGCTCTTGTCCCTTCTCTCTCTCTCTCTCTCTCTCTCTCTCTCTCTCTCTCTCTCTCTCTCTCTCTCTCTTACTCTTACTTCTTTATAGAGAGTACTTGGCTTTCCTACTTGCTCATTCAAAAGATGAATCTCCTATTTGTATATCTCCTTCACTTGATCTTTTAAATAAGTCTCTTCTAATCGATTTTCATAAGTATTGCTAAAGACGTTTAATAAAGTAAAGTTTTATCGCTATAGAAACTTACTTATATAGGGTATTTTCTATTCGAGCATTGCACATTCTCTTACAATTTACTCATAGGATTTTTTGTATTTCAATTTTGTATGATGTCTGATAGTTGCCTTCGTGCATTTCCTTAGCCAACAAGGCATAGTCGACTTGCCCATCAACTTTGCTACTAAACAATTGTAAAAATTACATTCAACGCGATTTCCACTTTAATATTTGAAACATTTTTAAAAAATACTCACATATGTCTGATAAAGAGCATTTGGCTTTCCACATATGAAAATGCCTGTTTCCTTTCAGTTTTTTTTTTCAGCTGCTGAAAATTGCTGTTCAAATTGCGCAACTTTGCAACACATTAAAATTGTTGGTCGAACCAACACTTTGGACAATTTGCGCTCTGCCAATTTGCGTACAAGTGTTGCCAACTTATTTATAAATTTGAATTTTTTTCATCTGCTAATTTTTTATTTGTTGCATTTGTTTATATAACTGAATCAAAGTTGTTTTTCTTATTTATTTGGCTTGGAAAAACTGTGCATTGGGTTTTCTTCTTCTTCCAATTGTAGTTGTTTTTTATTAAGCTTATTTCTGTTCACGTTTTATAGCCTTGCTGAAAATAACTCAAAAGCCAGATGAGACAGTTTTTTTTCCTATCTTTTTTTTTTATTTCTAGCCCAACTGTGCAAAAAAAAAAAAAAAGGGGGTTAATGAGTTCACTTTGTGGGCATGGTCAGTGGGGCTCTGGTTGGGCGAGGCCAAGACCAAACCCCATAAAAGCAGATATATATATGTATAAATAAATTATATTTTTAATTGTTGTTGCTTTGCTGTTTGTTTGCTTTGTTATTAATTTTTAATTTTAATTTCGGGCAAACATTTGACCTGAAATTTCGCTTTTTGATTTCAGTTTAGCTGAAAACTAGAAACGTTTTGGCATGTTTAGCTGCGCATATAATTAGCTTGAATGCTAATAGTTTCTTCAGAGCTTTCGCAGCTGTTAACTGTGTGTTGTCTTTACAATTAGTACATACAGTTTTAGAGCCACTTGCAATTATGCACATGCTAAAAACGCATTTAACACAAATATTTTCTTTGAAGTTTTCCACTTGCAGGCAAATAAGAAATGCTCTTGCGCGTAGTTTTCTATTTTTAATTAGTTTTTATAGCAAAATATACATTTTTTAAGTTATTGTTTTGCTATAACTCCTCTTAAATTATTATTTTTTAGTATTTATTATTGTTATTCATTTCAATTATAAATTGACTTATTTATATTATTATACTTATTATTTATTATTATTATTATTAGTATTATTATTCATTAATAATAATATAAGTAATATTTTGTTTTGTTTTTTTTAGAACTTTTTTTTTAAATGTTTTTTTTAATGTTTTTTATTGTTTGTTTAAATTTTTTTTTTTTGGTAATTATAAAACAAATTGTTTTTTATACATAATTAAATATACATTCATTTCAATTGTTATAATTTTTGTTATTTTTATTTTTATGTTTTATTTAAATTTATTTTATTTTTATGTTGATTATAAAATTATTTTTTTATACATAATTAAAATATTATAATTGTTATCTTTTTAATATTTTAATTTATCTATATATTTTTATTTTTATTTTATTTATATGTATATATATTTTATATATAAATTTGATAAATAATTATATATTTATATGTATATTTTTAATATATTTCATTATTTCTTTTTTTTTTTTTTTTGTATATTATTCATTTTTGTATATTTATTTTATTTATAATATGTATAATTTGAATTTTTGTGTTGTTATTTATTTTATACATATTATTTTATTTTTTTGTAATTTTTATTTTTAAATTCAATTTTTTAAAATATTTATTATTTATATATTATTGTTTACATATTCGTCTTTTATTAATATTTTATATATAATATTTTATGTATGTATTATTGTTTATTTATTTTCTAATATATACGTAATTGTTTACACATCTTCTATTAATATGATATATATTATATTATTTATTTTAATTTTTTTATGTTAATTTAATTATTTTATTTTCTATATATTTATGTATTTATATGGATATTTCTCTATTTATACATATTCAAGCCTTTCATATCGAAAACGCTTTGGCTGCACACACCTGCAAATGCAAAAATATTTCCACATTTTCACGTTTGACACATTTTCTCTAAATGCACTTTACACTTGTTGTTGTCATTGTTGTTATTCTTGTCATTGTTGTTATTGTTGTTATTGTTATATTTTTATTTTTTATTTTTTTGGTTTTCTTGCACTTTTACAACTTAATTTTAGTTATTTTCGTCGCAATTATTTTGTCTCTGACGTTTGTTTGCTTTTGTTGTTGCTGCTGTTGCTGTTGTTGTTACAGTTTTCCTTGTCTGCATTTTCTATTTATTGTGTTGTTGTTGCTGTTGCTGTTGTTGTTGCTGTTGTCTTTTTACCTGTTTCTCTTTGACTAAGTGTGTCTGTAGGCATCAATCGTTTGCGTGGGTGGCCATTGTTTTCCCTTTTTGTATATATTTCTTTTTTTTTTATTTGATCACGTGTTTTGTGTTGTTATACCCTGAACCCATTGAAAATGGGAAATCAGGGTATAATGGTTTTGTTAAATGTATGTAACAGGCAGAAGGAGGCGTGGCAGACCCCATAAAGTATATATATTCTTGATCAGGGTGACGAACTGAGTCGATTTAGCCCTGTCCGTCTGTCTGTCTGTCCGTCCGTCCGTCCGTCCGTCCGTCCGTCCGTCCGTCCGTCCGTCTGTCCGTATGTATGAACGCGTCGATCTCAGAACCTATAAGAGCTAGAGACTTGTATTTTTTTTTGGAAGTCCCTGAATAGCAGGCGCAGATCAAGTTTGTTTCAAAAAATCGATAACTTATACCGTTTTAATGTTATCGATTAAAAACCTTATCGAAATACAGTTTTTTAATTCTATCTCATACATATTTGGAGCTAGAGTGTCCAAATTTTACATTTAGTTTTATTTATATTTTATACAATTTCGGTTTTTGTTATATTTTGGATATTGGTTAAAAATTTTACAAAAATTTTCAAATTGAAGGTTAGTTGCAAAAGTAGCCAATATGTGAATGATTTTGCGATTTTAGGCAATTGACAAATATTCAATATAATATGTAGATCATATGCTGAAAATTTCATTGAAATCCATTAAGTATCACAAAAGTAATTAAACAAAACGTTTTGTCAATTGCGACATGTGACCAGAAACCCACCCCCGTTTTCATTTTTTCTATACATGTGCACACATACATTGAGACATTCGAATGCAAGCATTCTTGTCTGTTCTAAGAACCACAACAATAACAGCTGACTGAGTGAATTTTGTTATATTTCTGAACTGCCTTTAGTCTCAAATTTACTACTGCTTGTCTAAGCAGTGCAGTGACGATGTTGATAGAAGCGGAGCACGCCGTACCTTGCAGGTCTGGGTTCAAACCCAGCCGATGCCAAATATTTTTATGTCGTATTTTCTTAATTTTTTATTTTTTTTCTTTTATTAAATTATTATTACTCTTTAAAAATTATATTATATTCTTTAAAAAAAAACATGCTATTTGATTGTGAAAGTGCAAGATTAGCAATTTAATTAAATTTTGTATAAGTTTGTATGTATACAAGATACGGAATATATTTAAAAACGCATATCGGACGGGGTTCAGGGGATCTCCTAGTCGGGTACCCCCGACTAGAGTTTTCTTACTTGTTTTTTTTCTGCTTTTTGGTTTCTTTTTTTTAGCCTTTCTTCAATGTCAGCTAGTTTATTTGCATTTTTCGCTCAAAGCGCAATCAGTTTATAGAAATTCCTTAACAGGGCTTCAAATTGAAGGGCGATTTATGGCCATTTAATAGGTCACTTAGCTTTTATTAACAATACTTTGGTCCACTATATCACAATTTTATATTTTTAATTGCATTTAAAATTTATTTTATTTTAATATTTTTCTATATTTTCTTACAGTTCCGGCCGCAGGCAAATAAGTTCCAATGCCTTAGCCAGGTAAGTTTTGATTGTGCCATAATTTATTAACAAAAATATTAAAGATGACATATAAGATACAAGTAAACATTAAAAACAACTAACAAATTCGTTCTATATAAATTCCACTGCATTTTAATTCAATTAAATTGGTTTAACAGCCACTGTGCGATACTTACAGCCAAGCAGCCAGAGCACAAGCCCAATTGGTGTGTGTCTTGGCTAAATGCAGTTTGAGATGTACTGTCAGCTACAGTTTAGCTGCTATTGTGATATGGTTTATGTCTGTGCTAAGTGAAGCACTGAGTGTATGAAACCGATCAATAAGTTTAGTACAGACACAAACCGTGGCAATGCATTCACAATAGCCATAACTGTAGCCGTTACAAAATATTGTTTATTAAATTCATTAATTAATTAGTGTGAAGCATAAAATTGGTTGATTGAATTTAAATTCATATAAAATTGCATTTGCCTGAAATATTTGTCCATTTTATTGATTTTTTGCATTTCCATTTCCGTTCGTTTTGCAGCCAACTCTACAGATCATCGAGTTTCAACTCTTCCGGCCGTAGCTCCAACTGTGATACAACTGAGGATATGTACAGCGATATAAGCTTGGAAAATCGTCATGATTACGATTATAGGGTAAGTTTCAAATGGCAAAGATTTCGAGTTGATAATAAAAAGGAGATGTTGAATTTTTGTAACTAGTCAAAAGATGAATGAAAATACTTTTTTTTTGGAAAAGCTAAAGTTGAAAATATTGGAAAAGGGCTTCAGATCAATTAGAAATATATACAAATTGGATGTGTGCTTTAAGGATAGCCCAAGAGTATGTTTATAAGCGATCCAATGATTTTAATATTATTTAAGTATTATGAATATTTAATTTTTTAAGCTGGGATCAACTTCTTGCAAATTACTAAATATTTGCAATGAAACTTACTAAAACTCAAAAGTATATTTGAGAGTGATTTGAGAACTAAATATTAATTTTTATGCTAATTTCAAATTTTTTAATTTATAAAATCAATAAATAACAATAAAATAAAATATATATACAATTAAAAAAATTAATAAACTAGATTAAATTAAAAAAATAAATATAAATAAAATAAAAAATAAATAAAACACAAAATTGAAAAAAATTATATAATAAATAATATACAAAAATAAGTATAAGTAAAATAAAAATAAAAAAATATATGAAATTAAAAATTAATGTAATTAACAAAATAAATGAATAAATAAAATATAAAAATAAATAAAATATATAAAATTAAAAAATAAATATAACAAATAAAATATAAAAATTAAATAAAATATATTGAATAAAAAAATATATATAAATAAAAGATAATAAAAAAATAAATTATATATATAAAATTAAAAATATAAATATAATAAATAAAATTAAACAAAATATATACATATATATAAAAAAATAAATATGATAAATAAAAGAAAAATATAAAAAATATATATATAATTAATAGAAATGAATATATAAAAAATAA
>JAWNPC010000930.1:0-16959 GCA_035045365.1 Drosophila leonis
TTTTTAATAATAAAGCTAATTTATAGAATTTTTAAAATTTTTTAAAAATATTTTCGAACGTTTCTTCTGTGTTTTAAAATTATCGCTTTTCCAAAAGCAAGTTTTATACAATTTAATGAAGCTTAGCATTTGGAGTGTTTAAAGTGCAAGACACTTCGTCAATATACTCTATATACTCTATGTACTCTATATACTCTATATACTCTATATACTCTATATACTCTATATACTCTCTATATACTCTATATACTCTCTATATACTCTATATACTCTCTATATACTCTATATACTCTATTTTTTTAATTTTTTTCTCCATTTCTCTCTCTCTCTCTCTCACACACATATTGTCTCTCTTTCACACACATACTCTCTGTCTCTCTCACACATACTTTCATTCTCTCTCCCTATCTCTCTGCTTCATTCTATTGCACTCGTTCTCTCTCTCTCTCACTCTTTCTCTCTTTTTCATATAAGCAATTTCTATCTCACTTTCTGAACTTCTGTTTAAGAAATTTCTAGAAAATTTCTACAAAACTCAAAAATTTTCCTAAAAAAAAACTAATTTGAAGGTCAAGTGCAGTTTGAACTATGATCAAGTCGAAATTTTAATGCTTAAAAGTTTTTGAAATTTGTTATATTTAAAACTCATTACAAAAAACCATTCCGATATCTTCTGAAATTTAACTAACTTCTCTTATATCTTTGATACCTCTATTAATGTCCAGTTATATGCCAATGCATCAACTAGTTATGGCTCTCTGTCTCTCTCTCCCTCTCTCACCTCCCTCTCCTGCGTCCCTCTCTGAAATTTTGATTGCCTTTGCAATACTTTTGCTTGAGCTCTTGTTGCATGTTCGTTCGCCTTGTGGCAGCAAAAGTGTGTTAAGTGTGTTTAGTGTCTTTTTATATTTTTATTTATTTATTTATGTATTTATCTTTTTTTACGTGTAGTGTAGGCTGTTAAGCAACCCCTGTATACTATCGAGCGCCAGTGTTGCACAATGTGCAAATGTTTATAAACTTGCGAGTCTTTATCAAAATGTTGACAGCGCCACAGCAGCAGCAGCAGCAGCAGACGCCGATGTCTAATAATAATTTATTTTATTAATTTTAAAATCACATTTTGCACGACAAGAGCAGCGAGAAAATTGCATAGCGCAGCAAACGTTGCAGTTGCAGTTGTTGTTGTTGCTATTGTTGTTGCTGTTGTTGCTGTGCCTCATGCAAAGTGAGGTCGCTGCCGTTCAATAACCTCGAGCGCTGAGTGCAGCTACGCAATTGCAGCAGCAGCGCCAGCTACGTTGGCGCATAGCAAGAACAACAACAACAACAGCAACAGCGGCAACAACAGTGACTGCAACAACTATGCCACACTCGAGTGTCATGTCATGTAAGTATGCGTATGCGTATGTCTCTGCCTCTGCCTCTGCCTGTGCCTCTGCCTGTGCGTGTGTCTGTGAGGCACTTGGCAACGCTGCCGTCGCTTCGCACTAATCGTCTCTGTACATTCAACCATCCACCCACCTCTCTCTCTCTCTCTCTCTCTCTCTCTCTCTCTTTCACACTCTCTTGCCTGGCTATTTGTTTGGTTGTTAATTGGGCAGCGCAGGGGAAGGGTTTCGGGCTGGGCCTAGCCCATGGCAGCGTAACGCATTCTAATGCAATAACTTACTCACAAATTGAATGACTTTATATATGTACAATATATATAAATAGTTATAAAAGGCAGACATACCTGTAACGAAATAGAAATAAAGAAACTAATTAGTTCAAGTCAAATGCATATCAAAAGTATTGTAGTTAAGACTATTTAGGCTAGTTAAGAGAAGTTAAAATTAGCTAAAGTAGTCCACTTATAGGCGTCGATTACAGCAAAGTTCTTTTCGTGAATATGTTACAATTGTAAACAGTCTATTTATAATGAAGCATGATTGTAAAGAAAGTATATATAGCACCACAGGGCTGATATCTTAGGACTGGCAAATGCAATCTTGTGCTTTAAATAGTAATGTGAACAATTATAGTTCGTCTGCGGCTGAGCATGAATCAGTGGAATATCACAAAAATGTCTAACAATAAAATTAATTGAGTACAAATGCTATAAAAATATTTGTTTTTAAATAAAAGAACTTTTAAAAATATTGTCGTAAAAATTATTAAGAAGAAACATGTTTAAAAATAAAATAAAAAATATCTAAAAAGTTAAAAACAACTTCTAAAAATTATTAAAATATAATGTTAAAAGAATTATATAAAAATAGCTAAAATGATTATGATAAAAAAAAAAAATATTAAAAATATAAAAAAGAAAAAAAAAGAAAAGAAAAAAAAAAAAATATTAAAAATATAATACCAAAAGAATTATATAAAAAAAGCTTAAACATGTTTATAAATGCCAAACAAATATTTTTCAAATAAAACATTAACTGGTTTTTAATGAACAATAAACAAATTAAGTTCTATTGTTGTAAATCATCTATAAAATTACTTTACAAAACCTAGTCAAATCATTAAAGATCATAAACTTCTTGAGTTCATTCCACTTCCCCTTTTAACAAACTTCTACAAAGCGCATTTAACCCACATATTTACTCCCACAGATTCTTGTAGCTGATATATAGTGTCATAGATATAGGTGAGTGCACTCAGCTAGCCAATCAAACCCTAAAAATCGAATTCTAAACTTGTCACACTCAACTCGCAGCTCAACTATCAGACAGAGCCATCAGCGAGCCTAACGAAGCCCATCAAATCATAACTGGGGGAGCCTTAAAATCACTTCAAATAACTTCAGTTGCGACACTTGACTTGCACCTGCTGCCACTGGTGATGCCGTTGCCACTGCTTCCGCCTGTGCAACAATCCATTTTCTTGTTACAGCCATTTTGATTCCCATACCCAAACCGTTTTTGGGGCCAGGCCCAAGCAATTAAAGCGAATCAAAACATAGCTCTCTTCCTCTACACATTTGTTGGCCAGCAGAGTCGCTGCATTCGCTGCAGTCATCGTCGTCGTCGTCGTTTGTTTTGAGAGCTTATCGCATTTCACAAACGAGAACACACACACAAAAAGCTAAAGAGAGACGGCAAGGCAAACGCAGCAGGCGTCAGCAGCAGCAGCAGCAGCAGCGACAGCGACAGCAGAAGTCAGGTCTAGTCGAGCCGCAAGTAACTAACCTAACCTAACCCAAAGCTAACCTAACCTACGCTAACCCAATTCGAAGCCAGCTCGTTGAGTTCAATAACCCAACGACGACCGAACGACAGACCGAATGAACGAACGTACGAACAGCCCGAGCTGTCGCACGAAAACCTAACGACTGGCAATCGTTATTTAACGAAGCAGCATAGTGCAGTTAGTTAGAGGGGCGGGGGGGACTGCAGCAGCAGCTGCAGCTCAAGTCTACCTACAATATTTTTGTATATGCTATGCACAGGGGCCGCGGCATCAAGTTATTACAATTCTGAAATATAGATTAGCTGTAAATCTTGAGTCTAATCAGCGCTGCGGCGCATACGCAATGCTTTGATTTGCATGCACACACACGCACACATACACACACACACGCACACATAGTCAATGACATGCATATGCGCCGTTTCAGTCTTTGCTTAGTTCTCAATTCTTCGTTCTTAGTTCGCTCTCTCTCGTTCTCTCTCTGGACTGCGCGACTGCCTCAACTAGAACTTGCTTGACTTGGTCGTTCGCCCAGTCGCTAAGTTCATTGCACTTGTGGCGTAGCGGCATATTTTGCATTAATCTACCCTCTCTCTCTCTCTCTCCTCTTTCTTTCTCTACTTCACTCAGGCGCTGTCCTGCTGTCTATTTTGCGACCTATCTTTTGGCACGATTTGTGGCTGCCTTTTACTTTGTGCTGCGCGTTCGCTTCGTTTCATTTCGTTTCGTTTCGTTTCGTTTCGTTTTTTTCTTCCCTAAGCCAATGTCCAAACAATGAGCTACAAATCTTCGCATGACTCCACAAATTAACATTCCCTCTCCCTCACACGCACACAGACAGATATGTATGCTGACACCCTCTTATTTACTCTCTCCTTTCATAATCGAGTCTTGGCTGCCTTTTGGCACAGCTCTTCGAATAGTGTCGAAATAATTGCATTAATTACAACATAGAAAGGAAAATGTGCAAGGAAAATGGCCAGAATTATGCTTGTCACGTAAAATTCTGTAGGTTCTGTTAATTAAAAGCAATTAAAAATAGCTCGCGCCTCTCAGCCGAATTGCCGGACAGCTCGCTGTCCGTTCGAATTTTTAGTTTGAGTTTTAGTTTCAATTTTTTTGCTTGCCGTTTTCTTTCTTATTCTCTTTTTTCTTTTTTTCCCATTTTCTGGCGCTTGACAGTTCTGACGGAAACACGAAAACTTAAGGCATTTGAAAAGCGTCGCCTGTCGTATTATTAGAACACTTTTTGGTGAAGAGAGAAAAAAAACAAAGCACAAAAAATGCGAACATATGAAAATTGAGTTTAATACAGACAGTGGAAATCGAGTTTTCTATTTTTTTCAGATTTTTTTTTTTTATTAAAAAGAGCGACAAATTACGCACCTATTTTTGGTGTTGCAAATGGGTTAGACAATTTATTTTTGTGTTTGTCTGCGCAGCTAAATACGAAAATGGAACTAGTTCTTAGCTTGCAAACATTCTTATTAGACTTTTTTGCTGTTGCTAATGCCTAGATGGGAACTTAAGAGTTTTGCAGCATTGGAATTTATAAATAGATACATAAATACATGTACATATATAATATATAACATATAATTTTAATAAGCGAATCTGAGTTATTGGTTTTCTTGTTGAAAGTTTAAGCAAATTATTTAAATAATATTAATATTATAATATAGAAAAAGTTTTAGTAAATTATTTAAATAATATAAATATTATAATATAAAAAAAGTTTTAGTAAAGTATTTAAATAATATTAATATTATAATAAAAAAAAAGATTTAGTAAGTTATTAAAAAAATATTAATATTATAATATAAAAAATTTGTTATTTAAATAATATTAATATTATAATATAAAAAAAGTTTTAGTAAATTATTTAAACAATATTAATATTATAATATAAAAAAAGATTTAGTAAATTATTGAAATAATATTAATATTATAATATATAAAAAAGTTTTAGTAAATTATTTAAATAATATTAATATTATTTTATAAAATTTTTAGTAAATTATTAAATATATTTTTCACTTATATAATAAGAATCTTTTCTTCTATAAATTTTTATTATAAAGTTAAGTAAACTTTTTAAAGCTTACAAAATTTCTGGATATGTGAAAGTATAAGAAATATATAGAAATATATTTTTTTTTTTTTTTTTTTTTTTTTTAAAAAAAAAAAAAAAAAAAAAAAAAAAAAAAAAAAAAAAGTATATAGAAATAAAATGCATAAAAAAAAATATTTTTATCTAATCTATTTAATTTTTATTTTTCTTAGAATTATTAAAAATAACATTAGATATTCTTTGAATTTAAAATAAATTCTTAAACAAATTTAAATTTTTTCTAAATATTTGAAATTATTCCTTGCCGAATTTGAAACAAATTTTTAAACAAATTTGATTATTTTTTAAATATTTGAAATTATTCCTTGCCTAGTTTCAAAGGCCAAAAATAAGTTATAAATTTTTTAGAATTTTTTAATATTACAATTCTGCTCAATTCAGCTCTATATGAAAACTGTTTTTTAATATTGCTTATTTTTCTACAATTTTCCAACAGCTAAGTCCTGTACAAAAAGTTTGTGCGCAGCAAACTTTTGAGAAAATCAATGTCTCTCCGCAGTCGCCGCACTTTGAAGTTATAAAACTGCGCCTTTTCAATAACTTCTCCAACACTTTACAACACTAGAGCGCTTTATAGAAGAGCAAGAGAGAAGAGCTTCAAAGGAAACTTTTGCTATTTCAATTGATGCTGAATCGGCTTTTCTCTTGTCTTGGTTAAGCTTAGCTGAAATTGTACCTTCAAGCGACTTGGAGTTGAATGACATGTTGCATCTGTCACCTAGTTGTTGTTGCTGCTGCTGCTGCTGCTGCTGCTTGCTACGCATTGGGAAAATAACCAATGATTTGTCTATGGATTGGTGCCAGCTAAAATTCAAATAGCAACGTTACAGAGATTTACAACAAAGGCGCCCACATAACAAAAAAGAAAAGAAAAAATCAATTGCGAATTGTAAATTTGAATTGTAAAGGCTGCGGTCGCAACAGCAACTCGAACAACTTGAACAACTTTAATGCCTGGGCAGAGAATTGGTTGTTGTTGTTGTTGTTGCTATTGTTGTTGTTGTTGCGCCCATTAAATGCAATTCCATCTACTTGACTTGGGCCGCCATCGAGTCACGTTTTTTGGTCTAGTCCAAGAGAGCGGAGTCTAGAGAACTATATGCCACAACAAGGTGATTGTACTGGTTAACAACGTACGTACGTGCAGTTTCTGAAGGCTGCCGAACGAGTTTAACAAGCAGCAACTGCAACAACAACAACAACAACAACAACAACAACAACAACTGCAACATGCGAAACTAGCAGCTAGTCAAAATCTATTTGCAAAATTGAGTTACATTCGATTTTTTCAGAGTCAACATAAATTATATGCGGCTTAATTTTCACACACATTCAATAGAGCGAAGGAGAGCGAATGAGAGAGAGCGAGTGAGAGAAAGAGAGAGAGAGAGGGGCAGAGAGATCAACAGCTACTGCTTTGACATTTTGGCTGCCAAAAATGTAACTGTCAGGCCGTGTTGCCCATGTTGCCTTCGATTGAGCTTATGACAACAGTTAAGCGACACGACAGCAACAGCAACAGCAACTGCAACAGCAACTGCGACAGCGACGTCATTAAGGCAAGCCCAATAGGGTCTGCGACAGCTGAATGGCCAAAGCAAAGTCAGCACAAACAAACAAATGCCAAAGCGCCAAAACACAATGGGGCAAAAGCGCCAATCAAGAGGTCGCCATTGGGCGCCACCTGAGCTGCAAACTAAGTCCAAGTCTAAGACTTCAGTTTGAAGTGCAATCAGAGCGGGTTTTGCCATGGCTAAGTGTGGCAGAATATAAGAATGAATATTCTTTGAAATATATCAGAATAGGCAAGACTTAAATTTGATTGGCCTACAGGAATTCCAGTTTGAAATTGCATTTCAGTTTATTGACCGAATTGCTCATACGCACTGTTAACGGTAATTGCATTCGCAACGCTAGCAGCTGCAGCGTCGGCCTTTCGGGGCATGCGTCTAATTTATGCAACAAATTTCGCAGCCTATATGTCACGAGCGAGCAATGCGGAGTAGCATGTACTACCAGCCTAATGGGCAAATGGGCAAATGGGCAGTGGACAGTGGGCAGTGGGCATGGCAAATACATATTACTCATACGCAGCCACACACACACACACACACACACACACACACACACACACGCATATAAAGTGCGGCTGGCCCACATTAATTACCATAAAAATAGGCATAAACAAAATTGCAGGCCCGAAACTTTTGGCAGCGGGTGTAACTAGATGTGTGTGTGTGTGTGTGTGTGTCTGTGTGTGTGTGTGTGTGTGTGTGTCTCTCTCTCTGTGTGTGTGTGAACGCATTCATAGAATTTGTGACGGAAATGAGTTAGTGCCGTTTGCCATGCCCCAGCCATAAATGGACTGTAACCAAGAGAGACAGCTACAGAGTGGTCGAGAGGCGTAGAGGGGCGTGGCATGTGGCAGTGGTAGTGGGAGTTAGCGCCCAGCAGTTAGTTAGGCTGCGCTGCATTTGACTGTTGCCGCTTGCATAATTATCATGCAACATGCGGCATTCAACAAAACGTCAAGATTTGTGGCAGCCAAAAGCCTGCAGCGGGGAGAGCGACGGGCAGAAAGAAAGAGAGAGAGAGAGAGAGAGAGAGAGAGAGGGAGGAGTGGCAGGGCAAGGAAGAAACAGAGATAGACAGCTTAGACTGAAGTCGTGAAATTTACGCACAAATTTTAAAGCGAGGGTAAAATGAAAAGTTCAAAGTTCAAGGCAAAAAGAACATTTTTGTAATTATTAAAAATAAAGGAAATTTTTAAACAATTTTTGTTAACAACTTATATATAGGTAAATAAAATAAATAAATAAAATTTTAAAAAATTAATAGAAAATATTAAAAATTAAACAAAAATATTTAAATATTTTTTTAGAATATACAAAAGTTAAAAATATTTTTTTACAAATTCATTTAAATTTGTTAAAACAAATTAAAAAAATATATAAAAAAGAAATAAATAAAAAATAAATAAAACACAAAAAAAATATATTTTTAAATTTTAAAATAATATTTAAATCTTTTATATTCATTTTTTTAATTTTTAATATTTTTAATTAATTTTTAATTTTTTTTTTTTTTTTTTTTTTTTTTTTTTTTTTTTTTTTTTTTTTTTTGAAAATTTTTGAAATAAATTTTTATGTTTTTCCATTTATCAAAATATAAAATAGAAAAATAAAAATAAAAATAAAAAAAATTAAAAAATTAATTAAAAATATTAAAAATTAAAAAAAAAAAGAATATAAAATATTTAAATATTATTTTAAAATTTAAAAATATTTTTTTTTAATTAATCATTTATTTAAGTTTGTAAAAAAAGATAAAAAATTTAATTTGTGTAAAAATATTTTTAAAAAATAAAAAAATAAAAAATAAAATATAAATAAAAAAATATAAAAAAATAAATGAAATTAAATATAAAAAAAATACATACAAATATATAAAAAAAAAACAAATATAAATACATATTAATTTTTTTATTTTTCTTAATTTCTAAACAAAAAATAAAATAGCAAAAATAAAAATAAAGTAAATTGACAAAATACAAAATTAAAAGAACCGAAAATATTTAAAATTCTATTTAGTGCGCTGTCCAACAGCTGGTCAAAGCTAAGCCGTAGCAAAGCGAATCGTTTAGGCCCAGTTAACTGCACTGAATTGTGCGCTGCTCCTTGGCCATTGCGGTTAACCTGGCCAAAAGCAAAGGCTACACAAGTCAGCCACTTCTGTGGCGGCTACCGATTTGCCCCCGCACATGTGATTGTTGCCGAGCCGTTGGCCAACGGCAGCTGATGTAAGAGCCCCAAACACCTGGCTGCAGACCCACTCAGTCACCTATGCCCACCTAGTGATTGCCCTGCCTAAGGCGCGCATTCATTGTCTTGGATTGATGCCAGAGCAGCAAAGCAGAGAGCAACAGCAAGAAAATCTCAAAAAACAAAATCAGTTAAACGCCCGTTGGCCAACAACAACAGCAACAATAAATTTTCTTAAGATTTTGTAGCCTGCCTAAGCCAACAGCCAAAGAAAATCCAAAGCAAGGCGAAGCGAAACATTTTTTTTTTTTTTTCCCATTCCCATTCGACTCGCGTGCTTTGTTAGCCATAGTTTTTATTGCTCTTTGTTGTTGTTCCTTTTTTTTTGTTGCTTGTTGGTTGTTAGTTGTTGGTTGTTTGTTGTTGTTGCTTGTTTGTTGTGCCTCTCGGGCATATTTCGTGTTGGCTATCGCGCGTCAAATGTGCAGCCAAAGCCACATAAATCAATTAGTTAGCAGTAGCGAGGGTCGGCGCGCAGTAGGGTAGGGGGCGTGGCTTTTAGCAGTGGCAATTGTTTGTTGTTGTACTAAAGCACAGAGCAGCCTGCTGCTACGTGCGTTGAACCCCAGCACTAGAGCAAAAGGATGAAAGAACAGCGCGCATAAGAAATGAAGAAAATGTTTGGAAAATACTCGAATTATTTATGAAATATTCACAAAATACATTTGTTATATATGTATTAGAAGTATTAAAAATACTATAAAATATTTATAGTGTTTCAATTTGTATTTCAAATAATAATAAATAATATACTTATAAACAGAGCTGTTAAAAATTCCATTTGAATGGAAATTCAAAGTGGGTTTTCAGAACAAAAACCCATTTTGAATTTCCATTCAAATGGAATTCTTAACAGCTCTGCTTATAAATAAATATTTAAATTATATATTTATATACATATAAATATGTATATAAATATTTCAAATAAAATTGAAATATAAAATAAAATAAAATAAATAAATAAATAATAAATAAATAAATAATTAAATATTTTAAAAATATTTAATGCCATTATATATACATATATGTATTATTTATTTAATTATTTTTCATATTTAAATTTTAATTTTAATTTGTTTAATTTTAAATAATTTTAAAACCTGTAAAGATTTTAGTTTTTTGTACGTTTTTTTTTTATTTATTTTTTTATTATTTTTTAAATTTATTAATTTTTCTTTGTATTTAATAATTATATAATAAATTTGTTTATTTTTGTTTATTTTTATTTATTTATTTTATTTTATTTTATTTTATTTTATTTTATTTGTTACTTGAACTTTTTTTAATATTTAAAAAATAATAAATTATTAAATATATTTTTATTTCTTTTTTTTTACAATTATTATTTAAATATTAAATTGTTTATATTTGCGTATTAAATTAATTATTTATAAACAAAATTAAATATGTTTTTATTATTTATTTTCTATAATTTTATATAATTATAATTTAAATATTAAATTGTTCATATTTTTATTTTGAAATAATTATTTATAAACAAAATTAAATATGTTTTTATTATTATAATTTTTTTAGAATTATTATTTTAATATTAAATTGTTAATATTTGTATATTAAATTAATTATTTACAGAGCTGTTAAAAATTCCATTTGAATGGAAATTCAAAATGGGTTTTCAGAACAAAAACCCATTTTGAATTTCCATTCAAATGGAATTCTTAACAGCTCTGATTATTTATTATTTTAATATTTATTTATTATTATTATTATTTATTTTATAAACAAAATTAAATGTTTTTTTTTTATTATTTTCAATATCTATTTTTTTACTTTACTTTATTTTATTTATATAATGAATCGGTTCATATTTGAACATTTTTTTAAGTATCTTCTTTTCTTTTCTTTTTTTTTTTTGTTATTTTTATTTTAATTAATTAATTTATTTTTTTATATATTTATTTTTTATTATTTTTAATATTTTTACAATTCAATTTCTTTTTTTGTGAATTGAAAAACCCTTTAAATAGCTATCAATAAATAAGTTTGCAGCTTTTGTGGGCCGCTCGAAGACTTTTTGGCATTCGCACGCTTTTTAATAGCCAATGCCACGCCCACAGCCCACGCGAGACATGCTCATAAATAATGCATTAAACGTTTTGTGTCTTTTAATTACAAAGCTGGCCAAGTTTGTTGTTGTTGTTGTTGTTATTGTTGTTGCTTTTCACAGCTGGCAAAGCGCATAAAACTGTCAACAAATGCCACACAACATTTTGACTTATGACATCAGGCAATTACGAGCTGCAACAATATCTATAACTGTGTGTGTCTGTGTGTGTGTGTGTGTGTGTGTGTGTGTGTGTGTGAGTGCAACCAGTTGCTTCTGTGCAACATTTGGTGCCATGCGAAGAGCCATTTGCATGCAAAGTGCATTCAACTCAAGCCGCAACAAGCAACATACAACAACAACAACTGCAACAACAGCAACAACTGCAACTGCAACATTAGCAATAGCCACAGCCGCAGTCGCAGCCGCAGTCGCAAACGCTGCCGCAGCGAAGAAAGCAAAGCAAAGTCAATGCACTTTGGCTGCCTCTATTCCAGCATACATACATACATACATGCATACATGCTTACATGTATATGTGTATGTATGTGTGTGTGTGTTTTTTGCAGTTTTGTTGCGGTACTTTCATTGCTCAACAGCGACGTCAACGGCGACGTCAACTGCGTTCAACTATTTTGCAGCGAGCTGACGCGAGTTCGTTGACGTTTCTCAGCTGCTGCTGCTGCTGCTGCTGTTGTTGTTGCTATTGTTGTTGCTATTGCAGAATGTTGCTGTTATTCTTGTTGAGTATTTTCTAGAATGTTGCGCGCCAAATGCGCAATGCAATAAGTTGCAGCAGAGAAAGAGAAAGCAATGTGGGAAAAGCAACAGACAAAAATGTCAAGCGCTGGCAACATGCAACAAAACTAACAACAATTTAACAATTAAAAAAAAAACTGTTAACACACTGGCTGGCAACATGTTGAGCATTGTTAATGAAAAGTTTTGGCAACATGTGCACACTGAAACCAATTGGCTTAAGCCGGAATCCAATTGGCATAAACTTAACTGCGCAACATTTGCTGCCTGGCAACATGTCTAATTAGCTCAGGCTATGGGACACATGTTGCTAACAGCACTTGACAAATTTTGTCATTTGATACATGTTGCTGAGCCTTTGCTGATTGGAGTCCAATAGGAAACGTCAAACTAACAGTAAGTGACAAATTTGACGTTTGATACATGTTGCTGAGCCTTTGCTGATTGGAGTCCAATATGTCACAAGTTGCTGAGCCTTTGCTGATTGGAGTCCAGTAAGAAACTTGCCAAATTTGTATTTTGTTTGCATTTTCAATTTTTGTTGCTCTTTGCTGTTGCTACAAAGCGCAAACAGCGCATTTAATTAGCAATAAAGTCAACAAGCGGCAGCCGAAAATACTTGAATTTATAGCCAGCTAAAGCAAACAGCCTAAGCCACAAGGCAAACAAACAATCAACCCCCAATTGGCAGTGGAGCCACAGCTAAAGCTCAAAAAGGGGTAAGTAACCTCGAATGAAAGCAAAGCCACGTGCAGCAGAGGCAGGCAGCAGCGGCGAATGACACTTAACTGGGTCAGCAAAAGTGGCTCTGGCTGCTGCCAGCAACAAACCACCCCAAGCAGCCAAGCAGCCAAGCAGCCAGTCAGCTAACCCCCTCAACCCCCCTCTCTCTCTCTCTCACTCTCTGTGGGGTGCTTTATATTTGCAGAGCTTGTATATGTATATAGTACACGTTTTACTATCACTCGTAATTCTCTCTCTGTGTGTGTGTGGCATGCAGCATATAAACTTGCAACTGCAACTGCTTGCAACCAGCCAGCCAGCCAGCCAGCCAGCTAGGCCAGGCCGGCCAGGCCAGGCAGGCAGTCAGTTCATTGCACTATGCCCTCGCCCCAGTTACGTAGCTCGTAGTACTCAATGTTGTTGCTGTTGTTGTTGTTGTGTTGCAGCTGCACGTTCTCTTTGCCACACACACACACACACACACACACATCAAATTGTTAGATAAGCTTTGCTGCTGGTGGGCGTTTGCCCATATATTAATTTATAATTTTTTTATTGTTTTTTTTTTATAACAACAATAATTGCTTATTGAAAAAATATATATCTATAATTTACTAGAAGAATTCATTTGGCGTCATTTGGCCTTGGCAGAGCAACAATTGCCACAATCTCAACAATAAACCAATTAAAACTGCCTTAACAAAACTTTTAATAAATCAAATTTAAATTGCACCAAAAACTTTAAGGCATTTTTAAATTTTTTCAAATTTTTAAATACTAAAAACATTTTTTTAATATTTACAAAAAAATCATTAAACAAATTTTGCTTCATTAAAAAACCTCGTCTGCTAAGCACACGCTCAAAAGCTGTTTGCTATGTATACAAACTGTGCTAACGATTTGTGTAGCATACTTTGGCGCTGTGTGCAGCAAGCAGCCGCTAGGTGGCGCGCCAGGCGCTAACAGCGCTGCTCCACACTTAACAGCGCTCGCGCTCGCATGCTAGTTAAATTGTCATAATTTTTATATATATTTTTAAAATTTAAATTTAAATAAATTTACAAAAATTAAATTAATAAATTTAATTGTTTTGCTTATATTATCATAGAATTTTTGACTGATTTTTTTTTGGTCTTAATAGACAAAGGTTGTTGACCTAAATTGCAAAGTGCATTGAACTGTTTGTGGGCAAAATGCAAAAGGCGTGTGTGTATGTGTGTGTATGTGTGTGTGTGTGTGTGAGAGAGTGTGTGTGTGAGCACGTGGTAGACTCTATAAACTAATTAAGCAACATTTAAAAGTATTACACAGATGAATAAATAAACAAAATATGTTAAAAATTAAGTTTAATAAACATAAAAATTAAATAAAAATAAAAATTAAATAAATATAAAAATTAAAATTAAAATTAAATTAAAATTGAAATTAAAAAATAAAAAAAATTGAAATTAAAATTAAATTAAAATTAAAATTAATAAAAATACAAATTTAAAACAAATTTAAATTAATATTTAAGCTAAAATAAACAGCAGCAGCAAAACGTTCACCTTCTAAAACACTATCAAAAGTCCAAAATCTGTCGTATTTCTAGAACATTCTACAGCTACACATACACACGCATACATGTACATGTATAACATATAACAGAGGTTGTGCTACACCCCCACACACACACGCACACACTAACAATCACACACCGAGCAGGAACTGCAGTCAGTCGTTCAAGTGCATGTCAGAGCATTAACCTCTGATTACATATGCATGTATATAAATATCTATAGCTGAATGTGTATGTGTGTGTGTGTTTGTCTGCCGCTCTATTTGGGTCCTAGCACAACACCAACACACGCATAAATGTGCAGTCTCTCTCACTCTCTCTCTCTCTCGCTCTCTGGCAATGCTAGCTGCGCCGCTCATTTGCTGCATTCAGCGTGCGCTCTCTTTGCTCTCTTCGCCCTATTCCCGTTTTCTTTTTTCAGCACATTTTCCAATTCGAATAGAAGAGTCTGATTGCAGGCAAGTGCAATGGCAGCGCAGAAGCAAATGCAATAATGAATTAAATTAAATAAAACTAAGCTCAATGAAGAAAAGTTGATTGATTAGCTAATATCTTGTGTTATTATTTATTTTATTTATTATTGTTTTTAATTCTTTGTCTTTATTTTTTATTATGGCAGCTAAAATATTTTATTTATTATTATAGTTTTAGTTTATATACATAGTTTTTTTTAACTGCATCGCTGAGCCTTTGCTTTCTTTATTTATTTTACGTATTTTCTATTTATTCTCGTTTAACCCTCCACAAACACATATTTCTCTCTCTCTCTCTCTTACTCTCTCTCTATGCCCGAGCTGATTATCAAGTGTATTATCACTGTATTACTCTCCCACTCTCTCCTTCTCCTTCTCTCCCTTACTCTTTCTCTATTGATGCAACGTCATTATTGATGCAGGTTAGGAATGTAATGAAATTTTAAAGTAGAACTTTTAACACAGAGATGACTCAGTCCAGTCAGCAGAGCAGCATTGACAGCCCTAGAGTATAACAGGCAGATAAGACTACAAAACTCAACGAAATGTTAATCATGCTACGCAGCCTATAAACATACACACATAAACATGCATGCATACATGCATACATACATACATACTGTACATGCATAAGTAGATCAAAAACAATTTACAAGCAACTAAAACATTTGCAGAGAGCACAATTGCCGCTGCATTTGCTGGAGAGAGTATGAGCATAGCACATTGAGGCCTCTCACGGCTTATGCTCTTTGCTGCTGCTGCTGTTGTTGTTGACTCGGCCGCTGCTGCTGCCGCTGCTTCTTGTGGCCCATGCTGCGTACGCTGCTTCGCCGCCGTTGCTGACATTGAACGAGTTCATTCACATTTACACAATCACACACAACACACACACACTTACTCTGCTCGCACACGCACACGCACACACACTTGCTCACTCGCTCGCTCGCACACTCACTCAGCTGCACACGAAAACTACACGAAGCATAAAATACAACAACAGTAAAGAAGCACAGCAAAAAACGCAACAACAAATGTATGCATGTGTGTGCGTGTGTGTGTAGAGGAAAAGAATAACAACAAATGTACAATAAATAAATATGCTAAATAATATGAAAGAACCAAAACATGTTGTATAACAGCCGAAGAGTAGCCGAGTGGAGCAAAGAAAGCAAACCATTCACGCTGACCAAGGAGAGAGAGTGAGAGAGTGAGCGGGACAGAGGCATGCAACCCATAACAGAAAACGCCAACGTCAACAAATACACACACAAACATATTTACCTATTTATGTACACACGTATGTATGTATGTATGTCGGTTTTAATTTATTTTTGTGCCTCTGTTTGCTTATTTTGTTGTATTTTTTCTACGTTTTGTTTTTATGCTTAAATTTGGAGGAATTATCGAAGACGACGCAAATGAGCCATTGCCATAACTTGGACTGGACGACACCGCACAAATTGGGTCATTAGGCACAGTGGAAAAGTGTTGAAGAATTGTGTTGCCAGGTGAGCAGTGAATATGGTAAATAGTCAAGCGAGTTGCCTAGATGCGAAAGGTCGTGCGTAAGAGAGGGGCGAGAGCCAGAAAAAAACAGGCTTATTAGGGAATACAGGCAAGGTACGCTGACGTATGAGCTGAGCTAGGTAGACTGATCAAGGCATGGCAAAATGGAATATTTCCAATATTGGAAAGTTGTCAAATCAGTGTCGATTAAGTAGAATTCGAACTCGAATTCGAAATAGATCGGGGTTGGAAGCAAGAAGATTGAGATGAAGCTGGGAGATTGTAGATTAGTTGCATATAGAGAATAGTATGAAATTCGAGCTCGGATTCGAATTCGAAATCGAAATAAAGCAGTGTTAGCTAAGCTACAGTAAGAAGATTAAAACTAAGAAGACTACTTAGACCCAGAGTGTAAGTTTTTAATAACATATAAGAATAATACGAAATTCGAACTCGAATTCGAAGTTGAACTCGAATTCGAAATACAGCTGTGTTAGCTAAGCTATAGCAAGAAGATTAAGAATAAGCTGGGAGATTGTAGATTAGTTGCATATAAGAATAGTATGAAATTCGAACTCGAATTCGAATTCGAATTCGAAATAGATCAATGTTAGCTAAGCTATAGCAATAAGATGCAGACTGGCAGAGTGTGTGGGCTTTACTAACATATAAGAATAGTATGAAATTCGAACTCGAATTCGAAGTCGAATTCGAATTTGATATATGTACATACATACATACATATG
>JAWNPC010000931.1:0-37435 GCA_035045365.1 Drosophila leonis
AAATGAAGGCGCGCTACAATTTAGTAAGCCAATTGCCGATCTAAATAATATAGCCCATAATGTTGTCAATAATAGCTTAAAAACTAATTTGACCAAAACAAGACAGCAAATGCCTACACAGACACGCCCTCAACTAAATCAAACAACTAATGCCGCCCCCAGCTACGCTGCTATGCTTCGCACGGGCTCAAATACACCTAGACACGCTGACACACCTGCAGTCAATAGCACTCAGCAGCGTCAGTCAAGGCAACAACAACAAATACAACATAGAAGTCGAAGCCTAAGTACTAGACGCAAGCCAATTCAGCCTGACTATGCTGCTACTGCTACTACCGAAACTGAAAAAAGCTTGACTGACTAATAAATGCTTTTATTGCTGAAAAAAAAAACAATCCAACTACTACGCACACTAACTTCTCGCCTGGCTTGGAATCCAAAATAGACAAACTATTAGACATGATGTGCGCCCTGATGGCTTGCCTATTGGCTAAAAACAACTAAAAAGCTACAAGAAATACACAAACAAATTTTATAAAAAAAAAAACATATCAAACCTTATTAATTCAAGCAAATCAAATCTACCATAAATACATTATACCACAACCTTAACTTTAAATACATTCTTATTAACTAATACAATTTAATTAATTCACATCATATCACAAACATATTAAATATAAATAACAATAAACTTATCATCGCCTGCTGTCCGGACCTGGATCCAGTTGATGAAAACTTAGCCTTCTTCCTCTTACAACCTGCAAAAAAGAAAAAACGATTAATTATACGAACATAACACAAGCTTAATTCAAACATACCTGATTCATCAAGACCTGGAACATGGCCGCTGCTTTGAATCCTAACACAGATTTGGCCCTCTAAAACCTGGAAAAAATAATAAAATAAATAAATAAATAAAGTGAATAAATAAACGAAAATAAATAAATAAATAAAAATAAATAAATAAAATCAACACAAAGTTAACACACACATACATACCTGATGGACTGACTCCAGCCTCCAAACAGGATCTGTTCTTATCGCCCATAACTGCCAGCACCATTCTTGACCTGAATACGCTGCACTGGCGCGTATCCAAGCGCTTGAATCTGATGGCTGCCTGCACCACGGGAAACCTGTCAAAGAAATCTTATTTACATAAACTAAATACATTCATACCTGATACTTCAAATCCAAACACAGATCCAGCCCTCTATAAACCTGGGAAAATAGAAAATGTTTTAAAACTAGTAATATAATACACATAACAAAAATCTACACAAGGCTAACACACACATATGTACATACCTCATGGACAGTTACCGGCCTCCAAATCTGATCCTCTTATTGTCCACAGCAACCACTACTATCTGAAACCTGAAAAGAAAGAACATAATTAATATTAAGATTAATCTAATTGCATGCAAAATTTAATAGTATAACTTCACCCATAATTACCGGAACAGCGGCTGCTGCACCGGCGCCTGCAAAGAAAACCTTGAAACAAAAAAAAAAAAAAAAAAAAAAAAAAAAGTAAACAAACAAAACATTAGACTTTAATACATACATACATATATAAATTTGTACATCTATAAAATACTTACTTTAGCTTAAGATCCTCTTAGGAAGACGATAAGACAACGTCTTCAATCTTCCATCCTTTTATTACAATTGTTAATCAACCTGAAATTAGAAAATGTCAGTAATAATGTAAATATGAAAATATGTTTGTCACAGAGATGTGACAAACTTACGATAGTTTGTGTTGACCGTTTATCGGCTGCACAATGCAAGTAGTTTAAACAGCTCAACTATAGTAAGTTTTGTTTAGTATCTGCCGTAGTCATGTTGACATTAAGGCGCTAAGCAAAATTAATGAAGGTGCTAATGTAAAGTACTAATGGAATTAAGAAAGAATAATATCCTAAATATTTCCCCCGATCTTCGGGTAGCTGCTGGGCAGCTGCTAAGAATGAGAAGGGAAATTTATGGGCATGAGTAGTATGACCTCTGAGGCATACAAACTGAAAAAAAAACAAATCCTGCCCGTCTTGCAACGCATGAATAATCTAATTGGAGAAAACAATTATTACACCAAGCCAATAGCAGGGCATGGTTTGCGTGTGCAGTGCTTAGATATAGACTCATATCGCAAGCTGGTGCACTACTTTAGAGAAAACAACCTTGAATCGCACACTTATCAACTCAAGGCTGACAAAGGATATAGATTTGTAATCCGATATCTACACCATTCCACTCCTGAAAGTTGGCTACGCCAAAAACTCGAGCAACTGGGACACAAAGTCCGGTACGTAAGCGTAATAACTCGACTTATTTGAGGTCGAGATTGACGCTGAAGCCAATAATAGCAATATCCTCAATGTGTGAGGGCAAAAAGTTAAGATAGAACGCCCACTACGCAATGCAGACGCTGTCCAGTGTCATCGCTGCCAAAAATTTGGACACACCAAAAATTATTGCCGTAGACCATTCGTTTGCCTAAAATGCGCTGGCAATCACCCATCGACGGCCTGTCCAAAAACAAAAGATGATTGCCAGCCAGCAAAGTGTGCAAACTGTCATGGTGAGCATGCAGCAAGCTACAAAGGCTGCAAAGCTTTTAAGGATGCATGCAAGTTAAAAGAATCGGTTGGCATGCAACAGACAAATAAATCCAGCCTCAGCTGTGCGCCAACAGACAGCAAAAATGCACCGTACAAACGTACAAGCAATGCAACAACAACAGCAACAGCAACAGCTACAGCAACGGCAGCCAGTAAGGGGACATTTCAGCTATGCTGACGTCCTTATGCAAGGCATTAGAGCTGACCAGCAAAAGAAGCAACAGCAGCAACAACGCGAACAACAGCAGCAGCAACATAGCCAACAACAGCAGCAACAGCGGCGTCAAAAAGAGCAGCAACTACAGCGTAAGCAACAGCTACTACAGCATCGGTAGCAGCAATAGCGCCAGCAACAACAACATCATACTTATCCAACTGAGACTATGGACGAATATGATGAGAATACCGACAGCGATGTTGATATTGCAAATAGCAAACAATCACGCATGCGCACCAAAAGTCGTAAGCTCGACCTCTTAATTGACCTTATGATAAATAAAAGAAGAAGTCCAGTAGCTGACAATGCCAATACTACTATTCTAGCAAGCGTAGAATAAAAGCTTGATAGACTGCTTGACGTAATCGCAACCCTCACTACATGCTTAATGGCAAATCAATCGGCAAATATGAATCAAAATATATATTTCTGCCCCTACTCAAACAACATTAACCATTCCGATACCAGTAAATGCAAATACAAATGCAAATGCAAATAATAGTCCAGAAAGTAAACTAAAAATCCTAGTATGGAATGCTGGTAGCCTGCGAAATAAAATAGATTATTTAAAAATATATACGCAAGCAAATAAAATTGACACTAAGTTGATTTCCGAAATGCACTTTATTAATAACAACGCAAAACAAGCGGAAGATGTCTGTGTTGCCACAAATTCCTTTACAGATGACAGAGCCGTCGCGAACTTAAGTGCCTGTGCCGCCAACAAGTCCTGTCCAGATGCCAGAGCCGGCGCCAACATCAGTGCCTGTGCCGCCAACAACTCCTATAGAGATGGCAGAGCCGGCGCCAACAACTCCTACACAGAAGCCACTACCGCCACCGATGACCTAGACGAGATGAACTGCCTGTTCCCGACTTAATATTCTGGAAAAGAAGAAAAAACACATTAGTTAGTTAAATTTCACAATATTCAACTTAAATTCTTATTGTTTTGCCACTTTATAAACTTAAACTACACTCAACACTATTGTTAATTCACACAACACTGCCACTATTTTGCTAAATGTTAGCAAAACTAACCAATCGAGCACAACATGTAAAACTTAACATAGCTGTCGTCAAGTCAATCAAAATAATTAAATCCTCTCATTGAGACTTGGACGGTTGCTGGGTGCAGTCGAGTGGCCGCCCCACAGCCACAACACACGTCTCGGTCAGAAAAAAAAAAAACAAAAAAGTTTCTACGATAGTAATAGGTTGGCTTAATAAACGCGGCTAAACACTGCAGTGCAAGTCGACAAATAGAAGAGTGAACACGTGTCTTTTCTTGAGCGGAGTAAAAATGGGAACTGGGTCAAATTAAAATTGGACTTTGACAATTTTATAAAATGAAATAAAATGAAATAAAAGGAAGCGGACATTTTTAAATTTAATTTAAAAATAAATAAATAAAATTAAATCATTTTAAAAATGAAAATAATTAAAATAAAATAAATTTAAAAATTAAATTAAATAAAAT
Organism: Drosophila leonis; assembly: GCA_035045365.1. NCBI lineage: Eukaryota > Metazoa > Arthropoda > Insecta > Diptera > Drosophilidae > Drosophila > Drosophila leonis. Next base: position 4,325 of record JAWNPC010000931.1, read on the forward strand.
AAAAATGAAATTAAACATAAGTAAATAAAAATGCAATTAAATGCAATAAATGCAAGTAAATGCAAATAAAGCAAAATTAAAAATATGAAAACGCAACTAAAAGAAATTAAATAAAAATTCAATTTAATGCAATTAAATGAAATTAAATGCAATCAAATTAAATAAAAAACGAAATAATATGCAATGTTTAAAAATAAAAAAAACAGTTAAATAAAATAAATTTAAAAAAAATTTTTTTAAATTATTTGTGCAAATAAATAACATTAATTAAAAAATGTTATAAAAGTGTGAAACGTGAACAATTGACAATTAAAGACATTTAATATTCAATACAACAACACAAAGCAAGACAAAATGCCAAAGAACAACGCAAAGAGAAGGAAGAACAAAGCCATCCAAGCCACGGACGAAATGGACAGCTCAGCCGAACTGGAGCAGCGGCTGGACATTCTTCGTAAATTGTGCGACCCTGATGCATTAAGTGTCCAGGAGAGGGCTTCTTTGGATTGTGCTGCCAATTACATGAGCGGTGAGTACTCTGATTCACATACATATACGCTCATAAAGCAACCAAAAGAAGCGACGCCAAAAACGGTGTCTTCTCCTCACACACCCATACATACAAACGACACGAAAGACTCAAAGACAAATGCCGAAACAAACGGCACATGCAACTACACTCAAAACTGCACTCAAAACTACATTAAAAATGTCACACAAAATTACACTCAATACATGGACGACAATATAAGAGACTTGCAAAAGCACTCAATGCACAGCCAAAAAGTCACTCAAAGAGTGAATGAAAACTCTCTGAGAGCAGCCGCAAATTATAATAAAAGTGTTGCATACAGTCAGGGCACAATTCAAGTCAGCAACTACAACAACAACAATTCAAATACGAACGACTTACTGAAAAAAGCAATAAATACAACAACTACAATGACAACAACAACAACAACTACAACATCAACCTCAACATCAGCACCAACACCAACAACAACATCAACCAACACCAAAAGTGCCGCGATGGTGTAAAGATGGATCAGCAAAGTGCCACCTTTCCTACCACATGAGCTGCCAAATTCAACAACAACAACAACAACAACAACAGCAACTACAAGTGCAGAGGCAGCTCAATCGCCGCTAAAACGGAGGAGTGCCGCGCTAGATGATGATGACGTAGATGATCCCGTGCTGAAGAGCTTCTACAGCAATATGCAGCAATTCAAAAGCAAATTTGCTAATGAATTGCAGCTCGAGGCACGACAGCAACTACAACAACAACAGCAACTACAGAAAAATGAACAACAGCAATTACAACGACAACAACAGCAACTAAAACAAGTAAGAACGTTGCAGTCGGGCGCAACCGACTGCGTGATACTCTGTTCCCATAGGGGCTTCTGGCATATTACATTTTAAAGTTTATCTTAATTTGTTAAAGTCGCCGCTCGAATTAGCTTCTGACTCAAAATAACTATATATTTATTAAAATTCTAAAAATATATATATGTAAATGAGTAAAATTTTTATAAATTATGGCTCTCTTCAATCGTTTGTATGAATATGATGATTTTATGAGCTAGACAAAAAAATATAATTGCACCATGCATTTTAGAATTTTTATGCAAAGCAGTCTGTTAACTTAAGAGTTGTCTGTTAATTTGAAAGTGTGATTGATTTTCTTTACATAACCAATTGAGTCTTTTAACAGTGCCACTTGGGAATCGTCTGAAGCATTGCCAACATACGAAAATAACGAAATAACTGACCTAGGCTATGGAAAACTATATTAATATTAGATGGTCAATTATTTAAATATTAAATCGAAATACATATATTTATATGTCTCTTACAATTTTTTCTGCCTACTTAGCAAGAAATTAAGCTTATTTATGTATGCGGTACGTGCTTATTGCAGTTTAGCGCCACCTACCGGATTATTCTTGTGATGGTGATTCTGCTGCAATTTTAACTCAAGAGCTCTGCAAAATAAAATTCCAATTTTCTTAGAAGGAGTCTAAATTGACGTAACAGCAAAATTTGGAAGCTTACCTTCCAAAAATGTGGATATTACAGGGTATTTTTCGGTGCGCCACGCCCTAAAGGGGCGTAACAATTATTCTTGGATCGTCAATAAAGGAGGTCACCAGTAACTTAATTAGCCAATTTTGAAGCTTCTAGCTCTCAAACTTTAGGAGATATAAAAGGAAATTTGTGCAAAATCTAGATATTCAGATCCGATTTGCCACGCCCCCAATTGGCGTAGACTCGTTATTTTTGGCCAATCTTTGGAAGTAGTCGAAGGTAAAATAAATGCCAAATTTGGAAGCTTACCTTCCAAAAATGTGGATATTACTGGGTATTTTTCGGTGTGCCACGCCCTAAAGGGGCGTAACTTTTATTTTTGGGTCATCGATAAAGGAGGTCACCAGTAACTCCACTAGCCAATTTTGAAGCTTCTAGCTCTAAAACTTTAGGAGACATAAGCTTTTGCGGTTTGCCACGCCCCCTATGGGCGTAGATATATCCGCCATATCTTTTTGATCGTGGGTTGTCAACGCGAGTATATATTCCAAATTTCAAGTCTCTAGCATCAATAGTGCTCCAGATATAGAAGAATATGTATAAATCACTATATAGTCAGATCCGATTTGCCACGCCCCCAAGGGACGTGGATATATAATTTTTTCATCGATCTTTATAGGATCTTAACAGTAACTTACATGCCAAATTTGGGCATTCTAGCTCTAAAACTGCAGAAGATACAGTTTTACCCGATTTGCCACGCCCCCAATGGGCGTAGATATATCCGCCATACCTTTTTGATCTTGGGTTGTCAACGCGAGTATACGTTCCAAATTTCAACTCTCTAGCATTTCAACTAAAAGGGTTTCTGACATACCGGAAAATACATTTTCCGATTTGCCACGCCCCTAGTGGGCGTATCGGGAAAATCTTAACACTTTATAATTCGAGGGTATACACGAGTATGTGTTCCAAATTTCAAGTCTCTAGCTTCAATAGCGTCGAAATGGTTTGCGTTCATACGGACAGACGGACAGACGGCCAGACGGACAGACGGACAGACGGACGGACAGCAAGACGGACATTGCACAAAACCAATATACTCTTTTTCCCTTTGGGAACAGAGTATAACAAGTGACAAAACTCTAGTCGGGGGTGCCCGACTAGGAGATCCCCTGAATATATTCCGTATCTTGTATACATCACAAACTTATACAAAATTTAATTAAATTGCCAATCTTGCACTTTCACAATCAAATAGCATTTTTGTCAAAAAGGTAGTTTTTTTTTTAAATAATAGTAATAATAATTTAATAAAAGAAAAAAATAAAAAATTAAGAAAATCTGACATTTCTCCACCTGGAGTCGAACCAACATCTACTGATCAAAGCGCATCACCTCTACCGCGACACCACCATTGTGTGTGTGAAAACAAAAAACAATAAAAAAGTTTTGACATCGGCTGGGCTTGAACCCAGACCTGCAAGGCACGACGTGCCCCGCTTCTATCAACACCGCCACTGCACTGCTTAGACAAGCAGTAGCAAATTTAAACTTAACGCAGTTAAGAATTATAACACAATTCAAGCAGTCAGCTGTTATTGTTGTGATTCTTAGAACAGACAAGAATGCTCGCATTCGAATGTCTCAATGTATGTGTGCACATGTATAGAAAAAATGAAAACGGGGGTGGGTTTCTGGTCACATGTTGCAATTGACAAAACGTTTTGTTAAATTACTTCTGTGATACTTAATGGATTTCAATGAAATTTTTAGCATATGATCTACATATTATATTGAATATTTGTCAGCTGTCTAAAATCGCAAACTCATTCACATTTCGGCTATATTTGCAACTAAACTTTAAGTTGAAAATTGTTTTAAAATTTTTAACTAATATCCAAAATGCAACAAAAACCGAAATTGTATAAAATATAAATAAAACTAAATGCAAAATTTGGAGGCTCTAGCTCCAAAGATGTACGAGATAGAATTAAAATACTGTCTTTCGATAAGGTTTTTAATCGATAACATAAAAACGGTAATAGTTATCGATTGTTTGAAACTAACTTGATCTGCGCCTGCTATACAGGGACTTTCAAAAAATATTTCAAGTCTCTAGCTCTTATATGTTCTGAGATCGACGCGTTCATACATACGGACAGACGGACGGACGGACGGACGGACGGACGGACGGAGGGACGGACGGACGGACGGACAGACAGACCGACGGACAGGGCTAAATCCACTCAGTTCGTCACCCTGATCAAGAATATATATACTTTATGGGGTCTGCCACGCCTCCTTCTCCCTGTTACATACATTTAACAAAACCATTATACCCTGATTTCCCATTTTCAATGGGTTCAGGGTATAATTACAACCTAACGTACAACAACAACAACTACAACAAAATGTACAACAACAACAACAGCAAATACAACCAATTGCACAAAAACAACAACAACAACAGCAAATACAGCAAAATGTACAACAACAGCAAATACAACAACGACAAAAGCAACAACTAACAAAAATACGTCCATTATTTTTGCCCATGGTACCACTGCTGGATAAACTCTCTCTACCAAAGCACCTGCCAATTCTAGCGAAGGGCTGCGTGTCCTGTGTGAGGATATGGAAACTTTCTCTGCTACTGCTATTCTGTCATCCCTTGAGCAAGACGGAATACATTTACATACCCACCAGATGCGCAGCCTGAATGGCTATAAAGTTGTGGTGAAGCAACTTCACCATTCCACGCCATGCGAATGGCTGAAGGAAAAACTTGGTGAAGCAAACTTCACACGCTTCATTCGCGTCATACTTGTAGCGCACCGATTTTCAAAGAAGCCCTTGAACATAGTCGGAGTTGAGCTTCCGACAATGGCTGACAGCAGCCACGAGGAAGATTCTGGAGCTGAAAGTGCTGAGTGGCCAAAAATTGAGGATCGAGCGGCAGGATAAGCCGGTCGATCCCTCACAATGCCACCGCTGCCAGGCATTCGGCCACACTAAGAAGTACTGCCGACGCCCTTATCGCTCCATGAAGTGTGGAGGCGAGCATCCCTCAACGGCCTGCACAAAGCCGAGGGATGCCCCAGCTACGTGTTGCAACTGCAAAGGGGCACACGTCAGCTGCTTTAAAGGCTGCCCTGCCTTTAAGGCAGCTAGAAGCAAGCTCCTTTCAGTACGAGCAATCCCACTTATAAGAAAGCAGCAGCAAATACGTGAACAGCAACAACAACAAAAGCAACAACAACGAGCAAGTACAGCATGTCAGCCAATGGAAAGCTCAGCGAATGAAAAGAAGAAGAATGAAGCGAGGCACGCCGCAAATAAAAAATAAGCAACTAAAACAACAACAGCAAGAAAGGTGGTTGCAGCCAATAATGCCAATGCCAATCCAGCACAGACGCACTTGGCAAATTTTCAGATGCAACTGTGTGAAAAGCAACAGAAGACAACTACGCTGACTAAATCTCTGGTAAAAAGCGTAGTGACAATCAAAATAATGGAGACCAGAATGAACCAACTAATGCTTATGATGGAACGTTTATTGGGAATTCAGCCAATCAATACAAATACAACGAACATAAATAAGAAAGACAGTAAATTTAGTGAACATAAGCAACAACAACTGCCCAGTCTAGTGAACTTCAGAGCATTTGAGTGTACGGAACTGGACAGCGAAGATGAAGATGAAGATGAAGATGTGAACATGGCTACAAGCTGGTGCACCACCAGCTCCATAAGTTCTACAGTAAATGACATGGGACTGTATTAACGGCCCCCCGGACTTGACGAATTGACGACGGCCCAATTAAAAAACATGAAAATGAACAAAAAAGAAGAAAATACAAGTTAATATTTGCCAATATAAATACTGATATATAGACAAATAAGCACTTACTTGAACAAAGATGATCCAATACAGCGAAGAAGAATGTATACAGGATCGCCGCTACATGTCTTTCTGCAAAGAAATGGAAATAAATATTAAATAAATGTAAAACATATAACTAATAAACACACTTACCTGACGAGCTGCAACTGAAGAATGAAACAAATACAGCGATGATGTCCGTATCCAGTGCCGCCACTACATGTTTTCTGAAAGAAAATAAAATTAATGTTAAATAAATGTAAATAAATGTAAGACATAATAACACAAATAACAAAATAAATAAACTTACCCACACAAAGACGAGCTGCAACTAAAGCGATGATGTCCAAATCCAGTGTCGTCGTTAAATGTACCTGAAAAAAGAGTAGAAAATACATGAAAATATAAAACAACATTAACAAAACAAAACAAATAAACATACTTATAAACAGCATACAATGAAATGCATCAATTCAAGCGCAATCAAGCGCAGTCACTATAAGCTTTTCTGCAAAGAAAACGTAAAACAAAACAAAACAACAAATACTCACCTATAAAACGACGAACCCCAAGATCGTCGTTATATGTTCCTGCAAATAAGACAAAACTTATGTAAAACAACTATTTACATAACATCGAATATAAACACTTACATGAAGAAGAGCTGCAAATCCAGTGAAGACGGCCCGTTTCCAGTGTTGCCGCTACAAGCCCTGAAAATACAAAAAATACAAAATATGAAAAATAAATATTAAAAATTGTCAAGAACATCATATCTAATACAATTTTTTATATACCATTATAGTCTTCCCTTTGGTCGCCTTAGATGCCAGATGCCCGATGCCAGACAAACCTTTTTCATACAAACGAAAAACGCAAAACACCAAATTCACGCATTAACGTATATATATATATATACAAACATATACGTATATAAATTAAACCAAAGGGGTTTCTGGTAGAATTTTTTTTATTGACAACTCGTTTGAGCTGTTTGAGAATAATTCTTAAACTGAAACTTAAAGTACCTTAAATGAATTCGTGAAGCCGCCGCTGCCGGCAGACAGACCGGCAGACCGCTGAGTCGGTGCTTCTTGCGTACGATCAGGCTGCTTAGGCGTGATGGTATCAAATTTCGCCTGCAATTTCGCCGGCCCAATTGCTCTATCAGCGACTTTGGCCATGCGCGTGTTAACTCCTCCCCGGGTAGGCTGAAACCCGTCTTCGGGTTTCTCTTTGATCACTTTGCATCGGTATAATTTCCATGCGCTTAAGAGAAGGAGGAGAAGAGTAATGTGGATTAGGCAGCCAAACGACCTTGATGATATATCCGATTTGAGATCCCCGATGTGACGGAGATTTCTCAGACTGAGATCGTGCAGGAATGGAAGGCTCAGATGTTCCCTGAAAAAGGTGATGTTAACTATGGCCGACGTAGAAACGGCTGGTTTCTTTTTTATGATGCCCCGATGATTTTCGTAACGGGTGCCGTTGAGGGAGATGTATTCATCGAAAGTGGCCAGATAAGTTCCCGTGACTTGTTGACTGCCTCCAGTGTTGTCCACCACATTTACTGTTGCGCTGTTGATGATAATGATGCCATCCCCAATCGTCGTTATGGGCTCTAGATGCCCTGGGCGCGTGGCGCATTGTGCGACGGTTCCTGACACCAGTTGCTGTGCACACGATGCTTTCTGTAATCTCTTGCAGAAAGTGGTGCTCACAGTAGTAGCGTAGTTGCACACAGCGAAGGTCTTTGTTCTGCAATCGGCCACTATGTTACCTTCTTCTAGATCTATTATTACGTTATTATGTTGAACGGGAAAAATGTCAATTTTCTTACAATTTAACTTAGGTTGGGGATATTTTATAAGAAAATATAAAAGTTCAGAATTTTGGAAAGCCTTAATGCTAGATACTTGTAAAAGGTCCACTACACTAATATTTGTAAGATGCTCATTTAACAATTCCTTAATGTCAATGCTGTCCAGGATAAGTGGGCTAATCAAATTTATTTTGGCAAGTGTTACGGATAAAATTAGATCCTCAAGATTTGTAATTATCATTCTGTTTTTCGCTAGAATTGTTGAATAGAGATGCTCGACTTCCGCGTCAGGTTTGAGAATTGCATTGAGTGCCTTCGAAACTTCGTTAAGTCGTACTTGAAATTTGTTGTTGATTTCGATTTGCCTATTTTCTGAATCTATTAACTGACCCTGCTTGAACTTTATTTGTTCCCAGGCATCAAAATCTGGGGTTCCTGGAATTGCCTTAAGGGCACTACCTATCAAATTTATACTGCGTGATTGCCTATGATGAACATTTAAAGTTGCAATTAATGTGGCTATGTGTTGAATGTCGATCTTTAATACTTGTCTCATGTGGTCCTTGGGTAGGTTGTCGATTAGCTTCCTCGTCTCGTCAACGTAAGTTTTGAATGATGTCAAGTTCGTCGTGTGTCCCAAGTATTTGTATTCGTCCCAGATTGTCACGTCTCCGTCAACTATGGGTATATAGTCCGCATGTGAATAGTCGCTAAGTCTCAGTGTCGCTTCGGTCAAAGTCATCGTTGTCATTGTCAGAGCCAAAAAATATCGTAACCTAAAGTGAGATATATGTAAAACTTATTTGCCTAGTAAAAAAATGGATTAACCTTAAGATTCAAATTCTGTGTGGAGTTTTGTGGCCTATTTAAGACAGTCCTTATGGACCACCCTCCCTTTAATTAGAACCGTCGTACCCAGGTCCGCTTCCACTGTTGCTTCAGTGAATAGAGGCGAAAGTTTATTTCCCAATCTCTTGTTGGATTTTAACCATACCTTCTCTTCTTCTGCTGCCGTGATTTTCCCCTTTATTTTCACCGCAACCTCAATAGGGATTGAATGGATAATTTCTATTGGCTTCCTTTTCGTAACCGAGTGACAGTGTCTTCAATGTGGTTTCCATTTTTAAGACAACGACTTATATCCCCTAAAGTACCGTGAAAACGCTCGACCTGCCCGTTAGACGTGCTGTGTAGGGGCGGCGCATTCGTGATCACGATGTCAAAGTTATTTGACAACATTAATCTAATGGTCTCTGAATTTAGAGACTCTTCGTTGTCACAGTAGATTGTCTTTGTTTTCGGGAAGACGTTAAGAAGTTGTAGCAGTGGAGCCTTTATGTCCACGATCGCGCGTAAACGAATGGGCTGGACGATTGCAAATTTAGAAAATTTGTCAATGCAAGTTAAAACGTATTTCTGGTCTGTGGAGTAAATGTCTACGTGTAGCATTTCCCCGGCATATGACGGTATTGGGGTCTTCCCTATCTCTTGTCGGATTGGGTGACGATTGTGTTTATTCATCGCGCACACCCGACAGTTTACCGCTATTTCCGTTGTAAGACGACCAATTTTTGGGAAAAAATAGTCTCGAAGTATTTGTTGCGCATTCTCTTGCGCCGCGCGGTGAGCACGATTTTGCTCAGCTATAGCGATTTCACTTTGTTCTGTTGTGTCTGGGATGTCTATAACCATACTTTTTGAGTGTCTAAACGAAGTTGAAGGGAATTCTTCGACCAATTTGTGTTGGATAAAGGCCAGAATGGGAAGCTCGCAAAATATTGCGTTGGTCACCTCTGCGTTCACGGCTTGTTGCAGAGTTTGGAAGAGTGAGTTCCGATCGGAAAACTGTATGACATGTCTGGTTTTGTTTTAAACAGGATGTAAGTCCTGTGTTGTGGAATGGTGCTTTCCTCCAGTATTATCTGGTTTCGGAAGCAGTTGACTGGCTTGTCTGTCGTCTCAATTGTGTACATAAGAGACTCCTCGCTATGGATTGTAGCGACGTCAGAATCTGCCGAATCTTCCAAAGCGTTGATATTTTGGCGAGACAAGGCGTCTGCCACAAAATTCTCTTTGCCAGGCTTATAAATGATGTTAGCGTTATGCTCATCAATGAAAGCCTGCCAGCGTTTTATCTTAGCGTTCGGATTTTTTTTCGATACGGCAAAGGTTAAAGGCTGGTGATCTGTATAGATGTTTAAGTTTTTAACTCCGTACAGGTAGTTTCTGAGATTTTTCAATGCCCACACAATGGCGAGAAGCTCTAGCTCATTTGTGGCGAAATTAATCTCATTATCTCGCAGTGTGCGCGAGATCATTGTAATCGGGCGGCCGCCCTGGGACAGCACTGCTTCGAGCTCGTAACCTGACGCGTCTGTTGTAAGGTCAAATGGTTTTTTGAAATCGGGATATGACAACATCACATCCTCTGACGCTACCATCTCCTTTAACCTGTTAAAGGCATTCAATTGCTCTGGAGTAAGTTCGAGTTTAACCTTTATCGAATGGTTGGCGCTTATTTTCCCGTTTTCACCTTTCAAGATCTCCGTTAGGGGTCTTGCGATGCTGGCGAAACCCGCAATAAAGCACCTATAATAACTTGCTAGCCCGAGAAATGATCGAAGGCTAAACAATGTTTTAGGTGGTTGAAAATCCTTTATGGCCTGTACCTTATCGGCCGACGTCTGAATTCCACTTCTGCATACGGTGAATCCCAAATATTCTACGCTCTTTTTAAAGAACTTAGATTTTTCTTGAGAAACCCGCATGCCTGCGTCCCTAAGGTTTTTCAGGACCCACTCAATATGATTGATGTGGTCTTCCTTGTTTGGGGAGAAAATTATTACGTCGTCCACATAGACATAACATGTTTTTCCAATTTGGTCCCTGAGGACATCATTTATTGCCCTCTGAAAAATGCTTGGGGCGTTTTATAACCCGAAGGGAAGCCTGCAAAATTCATACTTCCCGTTATTTACAGATTATGCTGTTTTTTCTCTGTCCCTTTCTATCAGTTCTTTCTGATGAAATCCCGATTTGAGATCCAGGGTGGTAAAATACTGAGCCTCCCCCATATTTGCCAATATGGTGGAAATCGTTGGGATAGGGTATTTATCGTCGATTGTTTTTTGATTTAACTTCCGAAAATCAATTACTAGACGCTTTTTTTTATGACCGGAGTCGTCAACTCCTTTTTTGTCCACAACCCATATCGGGTTGTTATACGGTGACTTTGAGGGTCTAATTATGCCGTCCGCAAGAAGTTGTTTAACATCTGCATTGACAAATTCAGACACGCCCATTGGGTATGGGTATAGTTTGGAATATACCGGTTCGCCGTCCGTTCGGATTGTGGCGATAGTATTTATATTATAAGGCAGGGAATGGTTAACGTCTGCAAAGGCGTTAATCATCCAGTCAATCATGCAATTGAAAGTGGGCCTGACCGCGGCGGGAACATCCGCGTCATTTATTTCGAAGTGGTTTACCTGTTGGCATGTTGTGAACTCCATTTTTTCCATTCCCTTGTCATATTTAATGACATTGCTGTTTAGATCTATTTGGGCGTTGACTTTTTTTAACAAGTCAAGGCCAATTATGCCATCGAAGTCTTTCAATGAGTCTAGCATAAAAAATATGATTTTTCACTGGTGAATGAGACATTTCTACTCAATTTTGGTGTGCCCGTGAATCGATTTGGCCTGAAATGGGCTATCGATTGGCCTCCAATATGCCAGTTCGGCAAGGGGTTTTATGTAACTTTTAGATGCTCCTGTGTCTACCAGCAGTCTTACTTCCCGCCCTGCAACCGTGCGTCTTACAAACGGGAGCAGGGACTTTCCACTAAAAAATTGCAACTTTCAGCACCTGACAGGTCGTCCTCGACCGCCTCTACCTCGTGTTGCGAGTGTGACTGATAACTACCTTCGTTACTTTCTTCTTGGGGCAAGTGATTAAGGTTTTGCTGGGTCCTCATTGATTGATCCCCATAGTTTGCATTGCCTTGATAACCCTGTGTAGGCTGTCTGAAGCGGGAGGAGGTATCCACCTCCATTGGTTCGGAGCCACGCCCCTGTGGCTTTTGGGATTGAAAGCGTTGCTTCGAACTGCTTGCTTTCTGTTGACCTTGGTTGTTTTGAGTTTTTTGAAAATGGCGGTTCTTTTTCTGAGAACCGCCGTCATTTTCCTGTTGGCCATTTTGGGTCTTTTAGCTATTATTCTTCTGAAGTTTTTCCTCGAGGTGTTTTGCAAAACTGGCTGCAAAAATGCCTCTTTCGTTGCTTGACTCGGCTTCTTGTGCCAGAGCTAAAGCAGTTGGGAGATCTTGGGCTTTGCCGGGAAGACGGCCCATCTCAGGAACTTTGTTAGTCCCGAGACAAAAGTGTGGAGAGAATCGCTCCTGAATTTTGCATTTAAAACAGCCGCTGCGGCTGGATTATGAGTCATTAAAGTTTTGTTTGTCAGAAGTGTGAGTTTTTTCTCAACTTCGTCATAGTATTTTAACAAAGAAAGGTCACCTTGCCTTAGCGTGCTTAATTGATGTTGCATCACATGCACTGGCGTTTTGTCAGCGAATGTGAAATCCAATCTGGCAATTATTGCTCTAAAATTAAGCACTGTGTTGAATGAGGCCAGTACTGCGTCTGCTGAACCTCTTACCTTGTTGCGTATTATAGCAACTGCCTGATAATGTCTGCAGCTGCCATCATAAGGCTCAAATACTTTGTAGGCTGCGCTGGCCGCCTGTCTCCATGAGATGTAGCCCTCCTGCTTCCCGTCAAATTCCGGGATGGACTTTACAATGTCCAGGGGTTCATCGCACTTGATACTTGGCACTATTTGTATTTCTGTGTAAGCCTCAATTTGTGGGGCTGTTCCCTTAAGTTCCTTTAACTGTGCTGTTAGAACAGCTAACTTTTGTTCAAAATTTTGTGTTTGCTGTTCAAGGGCTAGGCGCATCTGCGCTGCCAGTTCTGTTACCTGTTTGTCGGTCATTTTCTTGTTTGTTCTATATTCTCTATAAGAGGTAATGTACTCTTCCTCGCTGCTGCAATCTGGCCTACTTATACCTTGCATTCACAATCGAAATCACTTTGTATCGAAATAATTTGATTGACTTAACAGAAATAAAATTTTTATATAAAAAAAATTCTAGCGATGCAACAGAGTACTCTTATACAAGGGAAAATTTAAATATTTATATTTTTTATTTAAAGAGAAAAATATTTCACACACTTATCTTGGCCAGCCTTGTAACATACACGAATAAAAAATTTTTATCTTTATTTATTTTTTTTTTGTTTAAATTGTTAAAGTAAAAACAAGTAAGAACGTTGCAGTCGGGCGCAACCGACTGCGTGATACTCTGTTCCCATATGGGCTTCTGGCATATTACATTTTAAAGTTGATCTTAATTTGTTAAAGTCGCCGCTCGAATTAGCTTCTGATTCAAAATAAATATATATTTTGAGTAGAACTTTTATAAATTATGATGATTATAATTATGATGATATGTGTCCACACTTAATATTTATGCAAAGCAGTCTGTTAAAGTAAAAGTTGTCTGTTAATTTGCAAGTATGACGTCACATTTTCTTCGCATAACCAATTGAGTCTTTTAACAGTGCCACTTGGCAATCGTCTGAAGCATTGCCAACATACGAAAAACACGAAATAACTGACCTAGGCTATGGAAAACTATATTAATATTAGGTGGTCAATTATTTCGAGCATTTAAACATTAAATCGAAATACATATATTTATTTGTCTCTTACAATTTTTTCTGCCGACTTAGCAAGAAATTAAGCTCATTTATGTAGGCGGTACATGCTTATGACTAATTCCGATACGTGAGAATATTGTTTAGCGCCACCTACCAAGAGCTCTGAAAAATATAATTAAAATTTGCCACGCCCCCAGAGGTCGTAGACATTTAATTTTTGGCCAATCCTTAGAAGGAGTTTAAATTGACGTAACAGCAAAATTTGCAAGCTTTCGCTCCAAAAATGTGGAATTTACAGGGTATTTTTCGGTGCGCCACGCCCTAAAGGGGCGCAACAATTATTTTTGGGTCATCTATAGAGGAGGTCTCTAGTAACTTAATTACCCAATGTGAAGCTTCTAGCTCTAAAACTTTTGGAGATATAAACTTTTGCGATTTGCCACGCCCCCTATGGGCGTAGATATATCCGCCATATCTTTTTGATCGTGGGTTGTCAACGCAAGTATATATTCCAAATTTCAACTCTCTAGCACTTCAACTAACAGGGTTTCTGACATACCGGAAAATGCATTTTCCGATTTGCCACGCCCCTAGTGGGCGTATCGGGAAAATCTTAATTTCCAAATTTCAAGTCTCTAGCTTCAATAGCGTCGAAATGGTTTGCGTTCATCCGGACAGACGGACCGACGGACGGACAGCAAGACGGACATAGCACAAAACCAATATACTCTTTTTCCCTTTGGGAACAGAGTATAAAAATGAGCATCTCACTTACATTTTTGTATTTTCTGACTTTGTAAAATGATTCTCTGTTAGTGGCCGATGTGTCAGACGCTGTCGTTGTGCTGATTTCCCCCGCTGCACTCTTTCGGACACTTGTTGTTTTATGTTGATTATTACTCTCTCAGCTTTTGCTGGGGGTTTTTTTTTTTTTTTTAATGTTTGTAGGTTTTTGCGCAAATTAATTTTTTTCACCAATTAATTTGAATTTTTTTTTTAATGTTTGTAGGTTTTTTGCAAATTAATTTTTTTCACCAATTAATTTGATTTTTTTTAAAAAATGTTTATAGGTTTTTTACTTTAACTTACGGCGTTGGCTCGTAAAGTTATTTTTTTGTAATAAAAACAAAATAGAAGGATTTATCCTCTTTTTTTTATTTTGGCAGTGGTAATCTTTGCCGTTGGGCGCCAATTAAACCAAAGGGGTTTCTGGTAGATTATTTTTTATTGACAACTCGTTTGAGCTGTTTGAGAATAATTCTTAAACTGAAACTTAAAGTAACTTAAATGAATTCGTGAAGCCGCCGCTGCCGGCAGACAGACCGGCAGACCGCTGAGTCGGCGCTTCTTGCATACGATCAGGCTGCTTAGGCGTGATGGTATCAAATTTCGCCTGCAACTCTGTCGCAACGGCATCCGGCCCAATTGCTCTATCAGCGACTTTGGGCATGCGCGTGTTAACTTATATGAACATATATATATGTATGTGTAAATGCGTGAATGCAAATACAAACATGTTTACCAGTCGCAAGCATGTTTATCCATCCCTGGCAGGCTGCAAGAGCCAGATGAGCTGCTGACGATGGGCCAATCCCGGTCCAACGATAGCGGCCACTGCTACAAAAAGCACCAATGCCGATCCAGACGAAGCTTTTTCATAAAACGAAAGACGAAAAACAACAAATTTACGCACCAGTGTATGTAAACATACATATACAAACACATGTATATATATAGACATATATATATGTATGTGTGAATGCGTGAATACACATACAATATGCTTGCCAATCGCAACGCAAGCATGTTTATCCATCCCTGGCAGGCTGCAAGAGCCAGATGAGCTGCTGACGATGGGCCAATCCCGGTCCAACGATGGCGGTCACTGCTGCAAAAAACACCTATGACGATCCAGAGAGGCTGCAATTACAATAAGATAATATAAAAAGATGTAAAAGTCATGTAAATTAATATTAAGTAGTATATAACAAATTGTCAAAAATGAGTACCTACGCAGAAAATGTATAAGCAGACGGGCCTATTCCGGCCAAATTACTAAGTCCACTGTCCCAAAATAGTTTAAGGACAGTCCAGAGGGGACGTAACTTCTAAGTAAAGCCAAAAAAATTAATGTTATTTACTGACAAATAGCTTAAAACAATTTGTCCCAATTAGCACTGAAAATGTAAAACACGTATAGACGACGAGCAACCATATAGGGTCAAAATTCGCCCTATTATGCAGTTTTCTGCTCCGATGATGCTATTGGCTGGTCCAAACACATCAACAAAACCCAACGTACCCAAAATATATATATAATATAAAAAATGTCACTAAAATAAGTAAAGAAAATCAGACCCATTCCTCTGTACATACCATCTGAACCACAAATCCTGCCCGTCTTGCAGGGCATAAATGATCTAATTGGAGAAGACAATTAGCACACCAAGCCAATAGCAGGGCATGGTTTGCGTGTGCAGTGCTTAGATATAGATTCATATCGTAAGCTGGTGCACTACTTTAAAGAAAACAACCTTGTGTCGCACACTTATCAACTCAAGGCTGACAAAGGGTATAGATTTGTAATTAGATATCTACACCATACTACTCCAAAAAATGGCTACGCCAGAAACTTGAGCAACTAGGACACAAAGTTCGATACGTAAGCTTAATAAGGAAACGTTTCACACGTGAGCCACTCGACCTATTTGAGGTCGAGATTGACGCTGAAGCCAATAATAGGTCAAAAAGTTAAGATTGAACGCCCACTACGTAACGCAGACGCTGTCCAGTGTCATCGCTGCCAAAAATTTGGACACACCAAAAATTATTGCCGTAGGCCATTCATTTGCGTAAAATGCGGTAGCAATCATCCATCGACGGCCTGTCCAAAAACAAAAGATGATAACCAACCTGCAAAGTGTGCAAACTGTCATGGTGAGCATGCAGCAAGCTGCAAAGGCTGCACAGATTTTAAAGATGCATGTAAATTAAAAGAATTGGTTGGCATACAACAGGCGAATAAACTTGTGACGGCACTTATACGCAGCCGAGACAATCCAGCCTCAGCTGTGCGCCAACAGACAGCAAAAATGCACCGTACAAACGTACAAGCAATGCAACAACGACAGCAACAGCGTCAACAGCAACAGCAACGGCAACAAATAAACGGACATTTCAGCTATGCTGACGTCCTAATGATAGGCATTAGAGCTGACCAGCAAAAAAGGCAACAGTAACAGCAGCAACAGCAGCAACAACGCCAAAATCAGCAGCAACAGCGACGTCAAAAAGAGCAGCAATTACAGCGTAAGCAACAGCTACTACAGCATCGGCAGCAGCAACAACGCCAGCAACATCAACATCATATTTATCCAACTGACACTGAATATGATGAAAATAGCGACAGCGATGCTGATATTGAACGAACAACAAGTCCGATTATGAGCTTCGACGCCAAATCGGACAAAAGAAAACGGCAAGAAAAAGATCCGTTATTTGGCGGAGATTTTCGTTTTTGTTTTACTTATTGCATTTCGTTATGTTCTCAAGCTCATAAGTGACAGTAACACAAATTATTTTTGCGAAATGGCTCCACGTGGAAAGAAAACTGGTGTTGAGGCACGGCAAATAATTTTAAAACTACATTTTGATGGAAAACCCGTTAGGGAAATAGCAGATCTGGTCGGAAGAAGCAAATCTACCGTCCATGATATAAAATTTCGGGAAGATGGAAGTTTAAAGAACAAAAGCCAGGAGGGCAAAAGAAAGCGATTAAACTCAAGAGAAGAGCGGTCAATTATAAGGGAAATTAAGGTTGATCCCTTTAAAACCGCTAAGGAACTCAGGATGTCATTGAAAACCAAGTTTGGAAAGGATGTTTGTGACAACACAGTGCGCAATACTTTCCATCGGCATGATTTGCATGGCCGAGTTGCCCAAAAAAAGCCGTATATTAGCCCTAAGAACAAGGCGTTTAGGATAAAATTCGCAAAAGAGTACTTGCTAAAAACCGACGACTTTTGGAATCATGTTAGTTGATTGTATATCATATTAAAAAAATTTTTTTTTATTAATTATCTTATTTAAAGGTTTTGTTTACTGATGAGAGTAAATTTAATTTACATGGGTCCGATGGTAAGGTGTATGTGTGGCGTAAACCAAACACTGAGTTTGAGCCCAAGAACACCATAGGCACTGTTAAGCATGGTGGAGGTTCTGTGATGGTTTGGGGCTGCATGTCGAGTGCGGGAGTTGGCCATTTACATTTTATTGATGGCATATTAGATAAATTTGGCTACCTTGATATTTTGAAAAAAAATGTTAAGCAGAGTGCGGAGAAATTGGGGATATTTGAAGACTTTGCCTTTTATCAAGACAACGGCCCAAGGACCCGTCAATGGTAGCTAGGCTCTGGCTTATCCATAACTGTCCCAAACTGATCCAAACGCCTGCCCAGAGCCCGGATATAAATGTTATCGAGAATCTTTGGGAAGTATTGGCTCGGAAAGCTTACCAAAACCGGTAAGCACGCTTGACCAATTAAAACAGGGATTGCTTGCCGCTTGGAACTCCATAGAGCCAGAGATTTGTGAAAAGTTGGTCAAATCCGTTCCTAATCGCTTGCAGGCTGTTGTCGCAAACAAAGGTTTTGCAACAAAATATTAAATATTAAGTTTTTCAGTTGTTTTTCATTTAAGTTTTCTTTTGTCCGATTTGACGTTGAAGCTCATAATCGGACTTGTTGTTCGTTACCGTTGAAAATTTAAAATTTTTCTTTTTGTTTTAGAAAGCTAAGGCATAATAGATTTAAGAAAAAATGTGAAAACTTAAAAAAAGTAACTTAGTGCTAGAGAAAAAACACATTGAAATAAATAAATAGTCTTGTCCGATTTGGCGTTGGAGCCACTGTAGCTGTCGTAAGAAAATTACTGTCAAAGTCCTTTATGGACTAAAAGTCAATCAAATAAATCCTCTCATTGAGACTTGGACGGTTACTGGGTGTAGTGCAAGTTAAAAGAATCGGTTGGCATGCAACAGACAACTAAATTTGTGACGACTTTCTTACGCAGCCGTGACAATCCAGCCTCAGCTGTGCGCCAACATACAGCTAAATTGCAACGTACAAACGTACAAGCAATGCAACAACAACAGCAACAGCAACAGCTACAGCAACGGCAGCCAATATACGGACATTTCAGCTATGCTGACGTCCTTATGCAAGGCATTAGAGCTGACCAGCAAAAGAAGCAACAGCAGCAACAACGCGAACAACAGCAGCAGCAACAACGCCAACAACAGCAGCAACAGCGGCGTCAAAAAGAGCAGCAACTACAGCGTAAGCAACAGCTACTACAGCATCGGTAGCAGCAATAGCGCCAGCAACAACAACATCATACTTATCCAACTGAGACTATGGACGAATATGATGAGAATAGCGACAGCGATGTTGATATTGCAAATAGCAAACAATCACGCATGCGCAACAAAAGTCGTAAGCTCGACCTCTTAATTGACCTTATGATAAATAAAAGAAGAAGTCCAGTAACTGACAATGCCAATACTGCAGTTCTAGCAAGCGTTAAATCATAGCCCGATAGACTGCTTGACGTAATCGGCAAATATGAATCAAAATGCATAATTCTGCCACTACTCAAACATCTACATTAACCATTCCGATGCCAGTAAATGCAAATACAAATGAAAATGCAAATGCAAATAATAGCCCAGAAAGTAAACTTAAAATCCTAGTATGGAATGCTGGTAGCCTGCGAAATAAAATAGATTATTTAAAAATATAGACGCAAGCAAATAAAATTGACACTAACTTGATTTCCGAAATGCACTTTATTAATAACAACGCAATACAAGCGGAAGATGCCTGTGCTGCCACTAATTCCTTCACAGATGCCAGAGCCGGCGCGAACTTCAGTGCCTGTGCCGCCAACAAGTCCTGTCCAGATGCCAGAGCCGGCGTGAACTTACGTGCCTGTGCTGCCCACAACTCCTACCCAGAAGCTAGAGCCGGCGTGAACTCTAGTGCCTGTGCCGCCATTAACTCCTATCGAGATGCCAGAGCTGGCGCCAACATTAGTGCCTGTGCCGCCATCAATCCATATCCAGATGCCAGAGCCGGCATCCGAACTCTAGTGCCTGTGCCACGACCTAGACGAGATGAACGGCCTGCCTGTTCCCGACTAAATATTCTGGAAAAGAAGAAAAAACACATTAGTTAGTTAAATTTCACAAAATTCAATTTAAATTCTTATTGTTTTGCCACTTTATAAACTTACACTACACACAACACTATTGTAAACTCACACAACACTGCCACTATTTTGCTAAATCTTAGCAAAACTAACCAATCGAGCACAACATGTAAATAACATAGCTGTCGTAAGAAAATTACTGTAATAGTCCAATACATTACCGTCTACTCTATATCACACATATATATCATATATATCACCAAATAATATAATGCACAATTTAAAATCAAACTTATTAACTAATTTTATTAAAATTTAAATAAAACTGTCAACAACTAAATGCATTCATCTCTCTGCACAAACAAACAAAATTATAAACAACACAAATGCATTTATCATTTTAAAACAATATTTATTAATAAACTCAGCATCAGTTTAAATTAAATTAAATACAAAAAATACTCAAATACTACTTAACTCATATTACATAATGCTAAATTGGAATACAAACTTACTTACTAAATACAATTCAATACATTATCACTTTACATTACATGCTTATAATACATTCTTATTTAAAATCATTAACCTAAACACTATCTGCTGCCTGGCATCGAATCCAGTAAGCTGACACACAGTCTTACATACTCGACCACCTGCATAAAAAGATAAAGCGGTAATTATATGAACATACAAACATACTCAAACTAATTCATATACACATACCTTAAAATCTTGACGCCGGCCGCTGCTCCGGTGTAAACACAATAGGTGCATGCTGAAGACACATTTATCCTCCCTCTGGAAATCTGGAATAAACCAAGAACACACAAATATAATTATAAATTAATTCAAATTACATAAACTTAATGAATACAAGGAACTTTTGAATTGCACCTTGTACATACCTCATACCACAAAACCTGGAAACGGACACTGCTCGCCAGAGCGAGCCATTTACCTGGCCACCACTATACACCTTGAAAAAAGAGGAAAATTAATTAAACAAATAGCAGAAGCAAAACTAGAGCACACGCAAATCGAACAGACATACCTTACAAACAGTTCCGGTCTCCAAGCTGGATCTGCTTACGATGTCCAAAACGGCTTGTACTGCTCGATAACTGGAAGAAAAATAAATTTATATAAATAAAAATTGTTCAAGCTGAGTAACAATTGTCTACTACATATACAAATTGTACTTAACTGAATTTTGTCTGACGTCCGTGCTCGGATACAGATGATGAGACATGGTCAGCATTCTCCCTCAGTCAACCTGTAAATAAAGAAAAGAAAAGAACAAAAAAAAATCGTTAATTAAATGCACACTCAAATATACACAAAATTCACATACCTCATACTGCTGAATCTAAGCACAGATCTGGCCCTCTAGAAACCTGGAAAAATAATTAAATAAAAATTAAATAAATAAATAAAAATAATTAAATAACTAAATAAATAAAAATAAATAAATAAACAAAAATAAATAAATAAATAAAGTAAAATAAATAAATTAAATAATATAAATTATTAATAAACACTTTAAAATAATATAAATTATTAAAAACCTTTAAGATAAATAAATATAATTATGAAAATAAATATAAATAAATAAATATATAAAAAAAATTAATTAATTAAAATAAATAAATAAACATAAACAAATAAATAAATTAAAATAAATAAATATAGAAATATATACAAATAAAAATAAATAAATTAATTAAAATAATAATAATAATAAATAAATAAATAGAAACAAATAAATACAAATAAAAACAAATAAACAACGACTATTACACACACAACTAAAATCAACACAAATTAATACACACATACTTACCGTATCACTGGCCTCAACAGCTGAACCTCAGCCAAATAAAACCTGGAAAAAAAGAAAAGCATTCAAATTACATACACAATCAATACAAACACAAACACACATACATACCTGCTCAACTGAGTCCGGTCTGGATCAGTTCATTCACCCCAACAGCTGATCTACAAATACACTTACCTGCACAACTTGAATCAACGGCTGCTGCACTGGCGCTTCCTCAAGCGAATGCCTATGTAGATGACCAGAACCACGGAAAACCTGCAAATAAAATCAAAATTAGAGTAATCAAACAAAATATTAGTATATATCATAGTAAAAATTGTTAATTTTAACTCATACTTAACTTTAGCTTAAGATCCTCCTAAGAAGATGACAAGACAACGTCCTTTATCTTCCTCCATCCTAGTACCCTTTTAACTGAAATCTGAAATTATAAAATGTAAATATTGTTAATGTTTACGTTTGACATAGAGATGTGACAAACGCGATATATTGTGCTGACCGAATATCGGCTGCACTAAGCTAATATGTTAAGCTGCCCATTTTGAATAAGTTTTGTTAAACATCTGCCGTTGGCATGTTGACATAAAGGCGTTAATATGAAATTCATGAAGATGCTAATGTTAAGTATCAATGGAATTAATAAAGAAAAATACACCTTATATTTTCCCCCCTCTTCGGGTAGCTGCTGGGCAGCTACTAAGAATGAGAACAAACATTTTATGGGCATTAATAGTATGACCTGTTGAGGCATACAAACAGACCAAAAAAAAAATTAAATATAAAATTGGAAATTAATTAATTTAAAAATAAAATAAAAATTTTATTTTTGTGCTATGATTGACGTCGCATGTGATGACGAGGATGTGGACGTCGAGATGCTGACCAATACGCCTGTGACAGCTCCGACTCAGCAAGGTGAAAAATAAAAAGAATGTTCTCACCGCTACCTCCTCTACCTCTAGGGCCGCTGCTGCCCAGTTATTAAAAGGTAAAAAACCTGCAACTCGACCCAATCTTCAATGATTGATTTTCTTAAAGCCAGAGAGCTAAAAAATAGTGAGGAAAGTTTTGTGCCGGAAAATAAGCCTGCAAAAAGAACAGCTACTGAGGGAGACTGTCCAAAAATTAATAAAAAAATGTCTGCAAATGACCTTTCTAGCCTTGAGAAATGTGACTCATTAGAAAGTCTGCTAAATAAAAACAATTTTGTGCAACCAACTCATATTAGAAAGCCTGTGCAAGGAGCAGCCGGCCCTAATAAAGCAATTATTACAGAAAACATACAAATTGCACCACCAAGTGACGTCACGGCTATCAATGTTATGCAGCTTACAAAGCCTGCACCGCTTTACATATCAAATGTCACTGATATTATGCCACTAATAAATGACCTTTATGTAGCCATTGGCGAAAATAATTATTCCACCAAGCCAACATAAGGCCATGGTTTGAGAGTGCAATGTAAAGACATAACAACATACAGAGCACTCAATAAATATCTCCATGAGCAAGGCATTGAAAGTCACACTTTTCAGCTGAAAAGCGAGCGTGGTTACAGGGCTGTTATCCGGCACCTACATCACTCAACTCCAGACAAGTGGATACGAGACCACTTATCTAATCTTGGCCACTCAGTTAAGTTCCTTAGAGGTATAAAATCTCGCTTCACAAAAGAGCCACTTGACCTCTTTGCAAACGCCAATAACGCAGAGATACTAAATCTGAGTATGCTCGGCAGCCAAAAAATTAAAATTGAAAAGCCACTGAAATCTTTAGAGGTGGCGCAGTGTCATAGGTGCCAGAAATTTGGGCACACAAAAAATTATTGCCGCCGCCCTTTCACATGTGTCAAGTGCGGAGTTTGCCATGCATCAACTTGTGAAATTAAAAAAGATGAATTTGTCCCACTTAAATGCGCAAACTGCTCAGGCCCGCATGCGGCCAGTTATAAAGGATGATCTGCCTATAAAGAAGCGCGAAAAAAAGGAAAATGAAGGCGCGCTACAATTTAGTAAGCCAGTTGCCGATCTAACTAATATAGCCTCTAATGTTTTGAATAATAGCTTCAAAACCAATTTGAACAAAACACGACAGCAAATGCCTACACAGACACGCCCTCAACTAAACCAAACAACTAATGCCGCCCCCAGCTACGCTGCTATGCTTCGCAAGGGCTTAAATACACCTAGACACGCTGACACACCTGCAGTCAATAGCACTCAGCAGCGTCAGTCAAGGCAACAACAACAAATACAACATAGAAGTCGAAGCCTAAGTACTAGACGCAAGCCAATTCAGCCTGACTATGCTGCTACTGCTACTACCGAAACTGAAAAAAAGCTTGACTGGCTAATAAATGCTTTTATTGCTGAAAATAATCAAAAAAACAATCCAACTACTACGCACACTAACTTCTCGTCTGGCTTGGAATCCAAAATAGACAAACTATTAGACATGATGTACGCCCTGATGGCTTGCCTATTGGCTAAAAACAACTGAAAAGCTACAAGAAATACACAGAAAAACTTGTTATAAAAAAAAACATATCAAATCTTATTAATTCAAGCAAATCAAATCTAAATACATTATACCACAATACATATACATATCCAAATAATACTAAAATAACGTAACCTAAACTTTAAATACATTCTTATTAACTAATACAATTCAATTAATTTACATCATATCACAAACATATTAAATATAAGTAACAATAAACTAACCATCAGAAAAAACGATTAATTATACCTGATTCATCAAAACCTGGAACATGGCCGCTGCTTTGAATCGTAACACAGATTTGGCCCTCTAAAACCTGGAAAAAATAATAAAATAAATAAATAAATAAAAATAAGTAAATAAAAATAAATAAATAAAAGTGAATAACTAAACGAAAATAAATAAATAAATTAAAATAAATAAAATCAACACAAAGTTAACAAACATACATACCTGATGGACTGACTCCGGCCTCCAAACAGGATCTGTTCTTATCGCCCATAACTGCCAGCACCATTCTTTACCTGAAAAAGACATTCAGATTTAAAAATTAAATGTTAATCAAATTACATTCAAATTTTAATAATATAACTTCATTTACACTTACCTCAATAACCCGAACACCGGCTGCTGCACTGGCGCGTATCCAAACGCTTGACCCTGATGCCTGCCTGCACCATGGGAAACCTGCAAATAAAATTAAATTTACATAAACTTAAGCCAACTTTCAGGAGTGGAATGGTGTAGATATCGGATTACAAATCTATATCCTTTGTCAGCCTTGCTTTGATAAGTGTGCGATTCAAGGTTGCTTTCTCTAAAGTAGTGCACCAGCTTACGATATGAATCTATATCTAAGCACTGCACACGCAAACCATGCCCTGCTATTGGCTTGGTGTAATAATTGTTTTCTCCAATTATATTATTCATGCCCTGCAAGACGGGCAGGATTTGTGGTACAGATGGTATGTACATAGGATTGGGTCTGATTTTCTTCTCTAAGGCATTTGCATTTGCATTGGCAGAAGCCTTTGCAGCTGCATTACCTACTGTGCTAGCGCCATCTGTTGTCAGATTGCCAGTAGCAGTGTTTTTTTTTCTAATTGTCGATTTGCACTGCAGTGTTTAGCCGCGATTATTAAGCCAACCTATTACTATCGTAGCAACTTTTTTGGACTTGTGGTTACAGCAAAGTGAATTGCACTTGTTGATACAACAGCAATTTACTGAATAGCTAGGGTATCGCATTAGCGGTGACTATGTCACTCGTTTTAAAAAGCTTTTTAGAGCTTTGGCTGATCAGCTGTTTCAGCTTTGTTTACATATTTTTGTGTTGGCAAATTGATTTGAATTTAAAGCAAATTTAACAATTTAACAACTTTATTTATTTTAGTGACATTTTTTATATACGTTGGGTTTCGTTGATGTGTTTGGACCAGCCAATAGCATCATCAGAGCAGAAAACTGCATAATATTGCTCGTCGTCTATACGTGTTTTACATTTTCAGTGCCAATTGGGACAAATTGTTTTAAGCTATTTGTCAGTAATTTACATTAATTTTTGTTTTTTTTTTTTTTGTTTGTTTTGGCAGTCATTTATTGTATGTGGATTTAATTTTTCTAAGAGAAACTTTAGAACCTCTTTTTGGCAAAACATTGAAAATATTCACTGTTTGTGTGGAATTGATACAAAATATGTGAGAGTAACTGGTGTGGGCTATATTAATAAATAAAGATCATATTGAGGTATGAGTTATGTGCGTGTGCGCGGATTAGGTAAAGGGAGTGTACTGTCTAGTAGATGTTCAAGCTCGCGTTGCGATTGGCAAGCATGTTTGTATGTGTATTCACGAATTCACACATATATATATATATATATATATATATATATATATATATATGTCTATATATATACATGTGTTTGTATATGTATGTTTACATTCACTGGTTTTATGAAAAAGCATCGTCTAAATCGGCATTGGTGCTTTTTGTAGCAGTGGCCGCTATCGTTGGACCGGGATTGGCCCATCGTCAGCAGCTCATCTGGCTCTTGCAGCCTGCCAGGGATGGACAAACATGCTTGCGTTGCGACTGGTAAACATGTTTGTATTTGCATTCACGCATTTACACATACATATATATATGTTTATATATACGTATATGTTTGTATATATATTTATATACATTCGTTTGTATGAAAAAGCTTCGTCTGGCATCTGGCATCTGGCATTTGGAGGCGACCAAAGGGAAGACTATAATGGTATGTAAAAATTGTATTAGATATGTTGTTCTTAACAATTTTTAGCATAGTTTTCATATTTTTTGTATTTTTGTATTTTCAGGTCTTGTAGCGGCAACACTGTTGAGCATCTTCTCTGTATTGGAGCAGCGCTGCGTGGATTTGCGAGTGCAGCTCATCGCTGTACGCTGCGTGTAGGTGAGTGTTGTTGATGTTGATGTTATGTAAATAGATTTTTACATAAGTTTTTTCATCTTTTCAGGAACTTGTAGCGGCGACTCTGGAAACGGGCCGTCTTTACTGGATTTGCAGCTCTTCTTCATGTAAGTGTTTATATTCGATGTTATGTAAATAGTTGTTTTACATAAGTTTCGTCTTATTTGCAGGAACATGTAACGCCGATTTTGGAATTCGTCGTTATATAGGTGAATATATGTTGTTTTGTTTTGTTTTACGTTTTCTTTGCAGAAAAGCTTATAGTAACTGCGCTTGATTGCGCTTGAATTGATGCATTTCATTGTATGCTGTTTATGGGTATGTTTATTTGTTTTGTATTTGCATGTATTTTCTACTCTTTTTTCAGGTACATTTAGCGACGACACTGGATTTGGACATCATCGCTTTAGTTGCAGCTCGTCTTTGTGTGGGTAAGTTTATTTATTTTGTTATTTTTGTTATTATGTCTTACATTTATTTACATTTATTTAACATTTATTTTATTTTCTTTCAGAAAACATGTAGTGGCGGCCTGGATACGGACATCATCGCTGGATTTGTTTCATTCTTCAGTTGCAGCTCGTCAGGTAGTGTGTTTATTAGTTATATGTTTTACATTAATTTAATATTTATTTCCATTTCGTTGCAGAAAAACATGTAGCGGCGATCCTGTATACATTCTTCTTCGCTGTATTGGATCATCTTTGTTCAAGTAAGTGC
The DNA here is from genome assembly GCA_035045365.1 of Drosophila leonis. Taxonomy (NCBI): domain Eukaryota; kingdom Metazoa; phylum Arthropoda; class Insecta; order Diptera; family Drosophilidae; genus Drosophila; species Drosophila leonis. The sequence goes on from JAWNPC010000931.1 coordinate 31,519, forward strand.
TTATTTGTCTATATATTAGTATTTATATTGGCAAATATTAACTTGTATTTTCTTCTTTTTTGTTCATTTTCATGTTTTTTAATTGGGCCGTCGTCAATTCGTCAAGTCCGGGGGGCCGTTAATACAGTCCCATGTCATCTACTGTAGAACTTATGGAGCTGGTGGTGCACCAGCTTGTAGCCATGTTCACATCTTCATCTTCATCTTCATCTTCATCTTCATCTTCGCTGTCCAGTTCCGTAAGCTCAAATGCTGTGAAGTTCGGTGGACTGGGCAGTTGTTGTTGCTGATGTTGATTTAGTTGCTGTAATTTACTGTCTTTCTTATTTATGTTCGTTGTATTTGTATTGATTGGCTGAATTCACAATAAACGTTCCATCATAAGCATTAGTTGGTTCATTCTGGTCTCCATTATTTTGATTGTCTCTACGCTTTTTTCCAGAGCTTTAGTCAGCGCAGTTATCTTCTGTTGCTCTTCACGTAGTTTCGTCTGGAAGTTTGCCAGGTGCGTTTGTGTCGGATTGGCATTGGCATTGTTGGCTGCAACAAAGTTTCTTGTTGTTGTTGTTTTAGTTGCTTTTTTTTTATTTGCGGCGTGCCTCGCTTTATTCTTCTTCTTTTCATTCCATTCACTGCCATGCTGTACTTGCTCGTTATTGTTGCTTTTGTTGTTGTTGCTGTTCACGTATTTGCTGCTGGTTTCTTATAAGTGGGATTGCTCGTACTGAAAGGAGCTTGCTTCTAGCTGCCTTAAAGGCAAGGCAGCCTTTAAAGCAGCTGCGGCATCCCTCGACTTTGTGCAGGCCGTTGAGGGATGCTCGCCTCCACACTTCATGGAGCGATAAGAGCGTCGGCAGAAGTTCTTTGTGTGGTCGAATGACCGGCTTGGCCTGCCGCTCGATCCTCACTTTTTGGCCACTCAGCACTTTCAGCTCCAGAATCTTCTCGTGGCTGCCGTCAGCCATTGTCGGCAGCTCAACTTCGAATATGTTGAAAATCGGTGCGTTATGACGCGAATGAAGCGTGTGAAGCAAACTTCATCAAGTTTTTTCTTCAGCCATTCGCATGGCGTGGAATGGTGAAGTTGCTTAACCACAACTTTATAGCCCTTCAGGCTGCGCATCTGGTGGGTATGTAAATGTATTCCGTCTTAAGCAAGGGAAGACAGAATAGCATTATACGTTTCCATGTCCTCACACAGGATACGCAGCCCTTCGCTAGAATTGGCAGGTGCTTTGGTAGAGAATCCCTTGACTGCTGAATTTAGCTGTAGTTGATCCTGCAGCGGCATGATTTTCGGCACCATGGGCAAGCATAATGGAGGTATTTTTGTTAGTTGTTGCTTTTGTCGTTGTTGTTGTAAAATTTGTTGTGTTTGCTGTTGTTGTACATTTTGTTGTATTTGCTGTAATTGTTGTTTTTGTACAATTTGTTGTATTTGCTGTTGTTGTTGTACATTTTGTTGTAGTTGTTGATGTTGTACATTATGTTGTAATTGTAGTGGCTGTTGTTGTTGTTGTAGTTGCTGTTGTTCATTTTGCTGTAGTTGCTGTTGTGTCTTTTGCTGTACTTGCTGTTGTTGTTGTAGTTGCTGTTGTTCATTTTGTTGTAGTTGCTGTTGTGCATTTTGCTGTAGTTGCTGATGTTGTTGTAGTTGCTGTCGTCCCTCGAGCTGCAATTCATTAGCAAATTTGCTTTTGAATTGCTGCAAATTGCTGCAGAAGCTCTTCAGCACGGGATCATCTACGTCATCATCATCTAGCGCGGCACTCCTCCGTTTTAGCGTCGATTGAGTTTCCTCTGCATTTGTAGTTGCTGTTGTTTCTGTTGTTGTTGTTGTTGCATTTGGCAGCTCATGTGGTAGCAAAGGTGGCACTTTGCTGATCCACTTTTGCACCATCGCAGCGCTTTTGGTGTTGGTTGATGTTGTTGTTGATGTTAATGCTGGTGTTGATGTTCTAGTTGTTGTTGTTGTATTTGTTGTTGTTGTATTTGTTGTTGTTGTCATTGTAGTTGCTGTTGTCAGTAAGTCGTTGCCTTTCAGTTTGTATGCCTCACTGGTCATCCTATTAATGCCCATAAATTTCCCTTCTCATTCTTAGCAGCTGCCCAGCAGCTACCCGAAGAGGGGGAAATATTAAGGGTATTATTCTTTATTAAATTCCATTGCTACTTTTCATTAGCACCTTCATGAATTTTACTTAGCGCCTTAATGTCAACATGACTACGGCAGATACTTAACAAAACTTACTCTAGTTGAGCTGTTTAAACTACTTGCATTGTGCAGCCGATAAACGGTCAACACAAACTATCGTAAGTTTGTCACATCTCTGTGACAAACATATGTTCATATTTACATTAATGAAATTTTCTAATTTCAGGTTGATTAACAATTGCAATAAAAGGATGGAAGATTGAAGACGTTGTCTTATCGTCTTTTTAAGAGGATCTTAAGCTAAAGTAAGTATTAGATAGATGTACAATTTTATATATGTATATATGTATAAAAGTCTAATGTTTTGTTTGTTTACTTTTTTTTTTTTTTGTTTTAAGGTTTTCTTTGCAGGCGCCGGTGCAGCAGCCGCTGTTCCGGTAATTATGGGTGAAGTTATACTATTAAATTTTGCATGTAATTAGATTAATCTTAATATTAATTTTCTTTTCAGGTTTCAGATAGTAGTGGTTGCTGTGGACAATAAGAGCATCAGATTTGGAGGCCGGTTACTGTCCATGAGGTATGTACATATGTGTGTGTTTGCTTTGTGTAGATTTTTGTTATGTGTATTATATTTCTAGTTTTAATACATTTTCTATTTTCCCAGGATTATAGAGGGCTGGATCTGTGCTTGGATTTGAAGTATCAGGTATCAGAGGCCATCAGAGTAAAGCGCTTGGATACGCGCCAGTGCAGAAGCCGGTGTTCGGGTTATTGAGATAAGTGTAAATGAAGTTATATTATTAAAATTTGCATGTAATTTGATTAACATTTTAAATCTTAATTTCTTTTTCAGGTCAAGAATGGTGCTGGCAGTTATGGGCGATAAGAGCAGATCCACTTTGGAGGCCGGAGTCAGTCCATCAGGTATGTATGTGTGTGTTAACTTTGTGTTGATTTTATTTATTTATTTATTTATTTATTTATTTTTATTTATTTAGTTATTTTCGTTTAGTTATTCACTTTTATTTATTTTTATTTATTTATTTATTTTATTATTTTTCCAGGTTTTAGAGGGCCAAATCTGTGTTAGGATTCAGAGCAGCGGCCATGTTCCAGGTTTTTATGAATCAGGTATGTATGAATTAAGCTTGTGTTATGTTCGTATAATTAATCGTTTTTTCTTTTTTGCAGGCTGTAAGAGGAAGTAGGCCAAGTTTTCATCAACTGGATCCAGGTCCGGACAACATTTTTACTAGCAACATGCCAACTCTTCCTTCCCTTAATAATATCATTGCCACATATGCAGACGACACTGCAGTTATTTGTTTTAGCCACTCACACACTTTAGCCAGTTCTCGATTACAGTCATACGTCAACAGATTCTCTTCGTGGACTTAAAACTGGAATATAGGCATATCTCATGACAAGACCTCACAAATGACTTTTACAAAAAGACATCAAACCTGCCCACAAATTTGCCTAGACGGACTCTCCATTAATACTGTCACCTCACAAAAATACCTTGGACTTACTCTCGATCCTAAACTCACCTGGCGAAAGCACATTCAAAACATTATAGGTACTATTAACACAAGACACAAAAAATTACACTGGTTACTCAATCACAAATCAAAACTATCACTTATCTCCAAAGTTACACTTTTCAAGTCACTAATTCAGCCTATATGGAGATACGGGTGCTCCATTTGGGGAACAGCTGCTCCTTATCTCATAAAGAAACTTCAAAGTACTGAACATCGCATTATAAGACATTTTATTGGATTTCCATTTGCCAGGAATGATGATATCATGACAGACTTAAAGCTCAATTACGTCATTAATATTATCCAAGACACTTCTATCAAACAGAACTCTAGACATTCATCTCACCCAAATCCTCTTGCACAATCACTCACTTTTTATACTTTACATCCTTCCACATACAGACTTAAAAGAGCCCAGCTTGAACATCTACCAGACCTTACACTCCCTTTACCTAATCCACGCACACGTCCATAACTCATACCTTAATATGATCTTTATTTATTAATATAGCCCACACCAGTTACTTTCACATACATATTTTGTATCAATTCCACACACACACTGAATATTTGTCAATGTTTTGCCAAAAAGAGGTTTTAAAGTTTTTCTTAGAAAAATGAAACCCACATACAATAAATGATTGCCATAACAAAAAAAAAGTTGCTACGATAGTAATAGGTTGGCTTAATAAACGCGGCTAAACACTGCAGTGCAAGTCGACAAATAGAAGAGTGAACACGTGTCTTTTCTTGAGCGGAGTAAAAATGGGAACTGGGTCAAATTAAAATTGGACTTTGACAATTTTATAAAATGAAATAAAAGGAAGCGGACATTTTTAGATTTAATTTTAAAATAAATAAATAAAATTAAATAATTTTAAAAATGCAAATAAATCAAATAAAATAAATTTAAAAATGAAATTAAATAAAATAAAAATGAAATCAAATGCAATAAATGCAAATAAAGCAAAATGAAAAAATGAAAACGCAACTAAAAGAAATTAAATTTAATGCAATTAAATAAAAATGCAATTAATTAAAAAATAAGAAACAATTAAATAAAATAAATTTAAAAAAAAAATGTATTTTATTTGTGCAAATAAATAACATTAATTAAAAAATGTTATAATAGTGTGAAACATGAACAATTGACAATTAAAGACATTTAATATTCAATACAACAACACAAAGCAAGACAAAATGCCAAAGAAGAACAACGCAAAGAGAAGGAAGAACAAAGCCAAGCCGGCTGCCCAGGCAACAGCGATGATCCACAAGCCACGGACGAAATGGACAGCTCAGCCGAACTGGAGCAGCGGCTGGACATTCTTCGTAAATTGTGCGACCCTGATGCATTAAGTGTCCAGGAGAGGGCTTCTTTGGATTGTGCTGCCAATTACATGAGCGGTGAGTACTCTGATTCACATACATAAAGCATAAAGCAACCAAAAGAAGCGACGCCAAAAACGGCGTCTTCTCCTCACACACCCATACATACAAACGACACGAAAGACTCAAAGACAAATGCCGAAACAAACGGCACATGCAAATTCACTCAAAGCTGCACTCAAAACTACACTCAAAATGTCACTCAAAATTACACTCAATACATGGACGACAAAATAAGAGACTTGCAAAAGCACTCAATGCACAGCCAAAAAGTCACTCAAAGAGTGAATGAAAACTCTCTGCGAGCAGCCGTCAATTATAATAAAAGTGTTGCATACAGTCAGGGCACAATTCAAGTCAGCAACTACAACAACAACAAATCAAATACAAACGACTTACTGACAAAAGCAATAACTACAACAACTACAATGACAACTACAATGACAACAACAACAACAACTACAACATCAACATCAACATCAGCACCAACACCAACAACAACATCAACCAACACCAAAAGTGCCGCGACGGTGTAAAGATGGATCAGCAAAGTGCCACCTTTCCTACCACATGAGCTGCCAAATTCAACAACAACAACAACAACAGCAACTACAAATGCAGAGGCAGCTCAATCGCCGCTAAAACGGAGGAGTGCCGCGCTAGATGATGATGACGTAGATGATCCCGTGCTGAAGAGCTTCTGCAGCAATATGCAGCAATTCAAAAGCAAATTTGCTAATGAATTGCAGTTCGAGGCACGACAGCAACTACAACAACAACAGCAACTACAGAAAAATGAACAACAGCAATTACAACGACAACAACA
>JAWNPC010000934.1:0-62500 GCA_035045365.1 Drosophila leonis
AGAGAGAGAGAGAGAGAGAGAGAGAGAGAGAGAGAGAGAGAGAGAGAGAGAGAGAGAGAGAGAGAGAGAGAGAGAGAGAGAGAGAGAGAGAGAGAGAGAGAGAGAGAGAGAGAGAGAGAGAGAGAGAGAGAGAGAGAGAGAGAGAGAGAGAGAGAGAGAGAGAGAGAGAGAGAGAGAGAGAGAGAGAGAGAGAGAGAGAGAGAGAGAGAGAGAATTTGTATAAATTGCAGATTGTAGACCTCACTCGATTCAGGCCATTATGATTTTGTGCAGGCGTACGTAACATACAGAAGAAGGCGTGGCATCTTCATCCGGACCATAGCCATATCCTGGCTGTTCAGCTGTATATTCCTATATACCATATACAGCACAAGCTTATCATTTTGTATCGATAACTCATCTCGATAATAATCGATAGTTTGATATCGTTTTTTAAGCGTAGCTTGAATTCCACAAAAGCTAAATATTTCAAATTACAGCGAATTTTGTATATTTTTTGGAATTTGTACAAAACAAATTAGGCAAAAAATAAAAAAATAAAAAAATAAAATAGTTGAAAGGACTTCAGGAAGGCAGGGAATATGCGTGGCCAGCGGGCTTCGAATCCGCAGCTGTTGGCATAACTCAAAATGTGGATAAGATTCGTCAGGATGCCGCGCAGACATTGGAAAATAACATTTAATGGCCATAAAAAATAAAATAAAACAAGTAAGAAAACTCTAGTCGGGGGTACCCGACTAGGAGATCCCCTGAACCCCGTCCGATCTGTGTTTTTAAATATATTTTGAAAACAAAACATAATAAACAAGTAAGAGTGCTCTAGTCGAGACTGCTCGACTAAGAGATACCCTGAACCCTGTGAAGATGCGATATTCAAATCATTTTACGCTTCTTTTATATATATGTATGCACATATAACAACACATACACACACACGCACATGCACACGCACGCACAAGCACTTTCTCTGCTACTGCGCAGTTTACGCAGCGACTGCGCGCGGGCAGCGCTTGGCCTGCAGTATAAGCAATATTATGGAAACTTTTTTGTTGAATAGGTTTGCTTCTAAATAGACTTTCGTAACCAAACTTCTAAGGCGTACTAATGACATTCATATGTATGTATTTGCCAAAGCACAAGTCTCTAGTATTTGAAATACGTTTTTTTCAAATTTGGGGGGAAGGGGGCGTGGTATCCAAAATCCAAAAATTGCAAAATGTGTGTATTCATTACACGGATACACACAGTAAATCTGAAATCTATAGCTATAACGGTATTCAAAAACGAAGAAAAGTTATCGATTTTTATCGATAATAAGGAAATGGGATGAGTTATCGAAAAAAAAAGATAAACTCGTACTGCGTAGGATATACACGAGTATACACTTCAAATTTCAGATCTCTAGCTTTTGTGGTTTGCGAGATCACTGCGTTCACACGGACGGACGGACGGACGGACGGACGGACGGACAGACGGACATGGCTATATCGACTCAGTTTGTCGAGCTGATCAAGAATATATATACTTTATGGGGTCTGCCATGTCTCCTTCTGCCTGTTACATACATTTTCACAAAAACATTATACCCTGATTTCCCATTTTCAATGGGTTCAGGGTATAAAAAGTTTTGACACCGACGAGGTTTGAACCCAGACCTGCGAGGCACGGCGTGCCCCGCTTCTATCAACACCGCCACTGCACTGCTTAGACAAGCAGTAGCAAATTTTAAACTAAAGGCAGCTAAGAATTATAGCAAAATTTAAGCAGTCAGCTGTAGTTGTTGTGATTCTTAGAACAGACAAGAATGCTCGCATTCGAATGTCCCAATGTATGTGTGCACATGTATAGAAAAAATGAAAACAGGGGTGGGTTTCTGGTCACATGTTGCAATTGACAAAACGTTTTGTTTAATTACTTCTGTGATACTTAATGGATTTCAATGAAATTTTCAGCATATGATCTGCATATTATATTGAATATCTTGCAAATGTATAAAATCGCAAACTCATTCACATATTGGCTATATTTGCAACAAACATAATTTGAAAATTTTTGAAAAATTTTGAACCAATATCCAAAATATAACAAAAACCGAAATTGTATAAAATATAAATGAAACTAAATGCAAAATTTGGAGACTCTAGCTCCAAATATGTACGAGGTAGAATTAAAAAACTGTATTTCGATAAGGTTTTTAATCGATAACATTAAAACGGTAATAGTTCTCGAAGGTTTGAAACAAACTTGATCTGCGCCTGCTATACAGGGACTTCCAAAAAAAATTCAAGTCTCTAGCTATTATAGTTTCTGAAATCGACGCGTTCATACATACGGACAGACGGACGGACGGACGGACGGACAGACAGACAGACGGACAGGGCTATATCGACTCAGTTCGTCACCCTGATCAAGAATATACTATATACTTTATGGGGTCTGCCACGCCTCCTTCTGCCTGTTACATACATTTAACAAAACCATTATACCCTGATTTCCCATTTTCAATGGGTTCAGGGTATAAAAAATGATAAAACAAAAAAATACAAATAAATAACAAATTTAATAAAATATAAACAAGTAAGAGTGCTCTAGTCGGGACTGCTCGACTAAGAGATACCCTGAACCCTGCGAAGATGCGATATTGAAATCATTGTACGCTTCTTTTATATATACATATACACAAACAACACATACACACACACACACATGCACACGCACGCACAAGCACTTTCTCTGCTACTGCGCAGTTTACGCAGCGACTGCGCGTGGGCAGCGCTTGAGCTGCAGTATAAGCAATATTATGGAAACTTTTTTGTTGAATAGGTTTGCTTCTAAATAGACTTTCGTAACCAAACTTCTAAGGCGTACTAATGACATTTATATGTATGTATTTGCCAAAGCACAAGTCTCTAGTATTTGAAATACGTTTTTTTCAAATTTGGGGGGAAGGGGGCGTGGTATCCAAAATCCAAAAATTGCAAAATGTTTGTATTCATTACACGGATATACTCAGTAAATCTGAAATCTATAGCTATAACGGTATTCAAGTTACGCCTCAAAAACGAAGCAAAATTATCGATTTTCATCGATAATAAGGAAATGGGATGAGTTATCGAAAAAAAATTGATAAACTCGTACTGCGTAGGGTATACACGAGTATACATTTCAAATTTCAGATCTCTAGCTTTTGTAGTTCGCGAGATCGCTGCGTTCACATGGACGGACGGACGGACGGACAGACGGACATGGCTATATCGACTCAGTTTGTCGAGCTGATCAAGAATATATATACTTTATGGGGTCTGCCACGTCTCCTTCTGCCTGTTACATACATTTTCACAAAAACATTATACCCTGATTTCCCATTTTCAATGGGTTCAGGGTATAAAAATAAAATATAATAATGTACAAATCATACTTATTAAGTAAAAAAAAAAAAAATATAACAGCTGGCATCGTGAGGGATGCAGCGATTCATTCTAGCAAAATTGTCGATCGAAACCATTTTATTAAGAGCGCCTTATCAGAGGGCGTAGCTTTCTTTTGAGCGTCATGAACCATTTTTATAGCGAACTACAATATTTTTCGCAGTCTGAATTACAGTCGTCGCTTGGCGAATAGTTTAGCAGTGAGAGAGCCGATGACGAGACGTGCGCCAGCAAATAGCAGCCACTCAAAAATTTCAATACACTTATAATAATTGACGTTGTACGAAACATAAACATAAACATAAACATAAATATAAAAAATAAAAAATAAAAAACAATAATAATCATAATATTTATGAAGCAAGCGTGCGGCGCTTATCGCGCTAGCAGCAATCAAAACTCAAAATTGAAAATGCTGTGTTTCGCCTTGGTGAGCGTGTTTGTTGCAAGCAATTGGTGTACGCCGTGCCTGGGCGACGTCACAGCACTCGAGCACATCCATGTGGAGCCGTCCAAGAGTAAGTTGCGCGAGGGCGATGCCTACAACGTGACCTGCTGGGTCGACAATCTCAATGCCTTGACGGAATTGTGCGGTGGCAACGCGCAGCAATTGTATATGCAGGCGGATCGATCCAATCTGAATGTGAGCCTACTTAATAACCTGACCATTTACCACGAGATCCCCTCGGCTCAGCCCAAGCACAAGTCATTTGGGTACGAGTGCCTGTGCGATGGCACTACGCTGCGCGCCTCGTTCTTTCCAGTGGGCGTGCGATTGCATGTCAATGACTTTAGCTGCCGATTCGAGGATACCGAATATCCCCCGTCATTCAAGTGCAGCTTCAGCAAGCCGGAGCTGAGTGATTTGGTGGATGCCAATGCCAATTACACATTGCAGCACGGCAATGAGATTGTCAACTGTCAGCCGGTTGGACATGGATTACAGATGCAGTGCATCGGACCTATTTGTGAATTTGGTACTTACAACTTCACATTGCGCCTAGACGATATAGTGGGCACGCAGATCCAGCAATTTCATCTGAGGCGCGAGCAGATCATCGTGCTGGAGCAGCCGGGCACTGATTTACATGTGACCAGCTTGAACAGCTCATCGATTTGCATGGAGTGGAGTGACAAGCGGCTCTCCAACCACGTCGGATATGCCATCCAATGGTCAAAGCGGCTGTTGCTGCCGCCGACGTACGACAACAGCAACAACAGCAGCAACAGCAGCGTAGTTTGGGCGGATCCAACTCCGTTGACGAATAAAATGAGCAACTGCCTGTATCGGCTGCCCCATCCATATCAGAACTATACAATTGAGATGAAACGTCGCTACAACTATACGAACGCCCATTACAGCCAGACCTTTGTCTATAGCTTCTTTACGCAGCCGGAGCTCCCAGCACGACCGCCAATCGTCTGGCCAAGCGGCTATCACATCGATCCCATGCGGCCAAGCGAGCTGCGCATCTACTGGCAACAGCTGCCCCCACTGGAGTACAATGGTCCAGAGTTCACTTACAACGTGACCATCCATAAGGACAGCGATCCGAATCAAATCATGTGAGTGAGCTTTATAATTGCCTTCGCTTGAGTTAACCCACCAAGGCTTATCAAGGCTTATCATTGACGGATGGCGTTGAGTTTTTCACAGAATCTGACATTTGAGGTCTCGTAATATTTTAATCAATGTTCATTAATCCTCATCAATCATGAATTCAGCTCGTCGGACTGTTAGTTGGTTAGTCATTAGTCAGTCAATCAACCAAGTCAGTCATTCAATCATTCAGCCAGTGGATGACAATCGAGCTTTTAAGCTAATGCTTAAAATGTTTTCGGCTAGGGCCATTAACGCCATCGCCTTTTTATACCCTGAACCCATTGAAAATGGCAAATCAGGGTATAATGTTTTTGTGAAAATGTATGTAACAGGCAGAAGGAGGCGCGGCAGACCCCATAAAGTATATATATTCTTGATCAGCTCGATAAGCTGAGTCGATATAGCCATGTCTGTCTGTCCATTCATCCGCCCGTCCGTCTGCCTGTCCATCCGTCTGTCCGTCCGTCTGTCCATCCGTCTGTCCGTCCGTCCTTCCGTCCGTCCGTCTGTCCGTCCGTCTGTCTGTCCATCCGTCTGTCCTTCCGTCCGTCCGTCTGTCCGTCCGTCTGTTCGTCTGTCCGTCCGTCCGTCCGTCCGTCCGTCCGTCCGTCCGTGTGAACGGACCGATGAAATTCGATAAATTTGCTTCGTTTTTTTAGCGTAACTTGAATACCATTATAGTTATAGATTTCAGATTTACTGTGTATATCCGTGTCATTAATACAAACATTTTGTAATTTTTGGATTTCAGATACCATGCCCCCCTCCTCTCAAAATTTGAAAAAAAACGTATTTCAAATATTAGACTCTTGTGCTTTGCCAAATACATACATATGAAAGTCTTTATTACGCTGTAAAAGTTTGATTACGAAAGTCCTTCTAGAAGAAAACTAATTCAACAAATAAGTTTCCATAATATTGCCCATTCTGCAGCCCAAGCGCTGCCCACGCTCAGTCGTAAACTGCGCAGCAGCAGAGCATTAGCAGAGCAAGTGTTTGAACGTGCGTGTGCATGTGTGTGTGTGTGTGTGTGTGTGTTGTTTGTATATATGTATGTATATATAAAAGAAGCGTAAAGTGAGGGTATCTCTTAGTCGAGCAGTCTCGACTAAAGCACTCTTACTTGTTTGGCAGTGTATTGCAATCTCGAAAACATTGAGAAAATCCCTGAAGCGTTTCTTAGAATCAGCTCATTTGAATGGAATTGCCATATGCAATCGCATTTAGATTTTCAGTAAATTCTGTATTGAGCAACTGAACTATGATAGCCATATCACGACATACATATGTATATACATATGTATGTATGTATGTACATATGTATATATGGACATACATATGTACAGTTTGTCCACTAATTGTTTTCAAAGTAAAAAAGTCATGAAAGTTCAATTTTAACATCATAATTTATTAGGAAAGGCACTTTTTTTTATATTTTTTATTTCACATTATTTTTATACCCTGAACCCATTGAAAATGGGAAATCAGGGTATAATGTTTTTGTGAAAATGTATGTAACAGGCAGAAGGAGACGTGGCAGACCCCATAAAGTATATATATTCTTGATCAGCTCGACAAACTGAGTCGATATAGCCATGTCCGTCTGTCCGTCCGTCCGTCCGTCCGTGTGAACGCAGTGATCTCACAAACCACAAAAGCTACTGATCTAAAATTTGAAATGTATACTCGTGTATATCCTACGCAGTACGAGTTTATCATTTTTTTCGATAACTCATCCCATTTCCTTATTATCGATAAAAATCGATAACTTTTCTTCGTTTTTGAATACCGTTATAGCTATATAGATTTCAGATTTACTGTGTGTATCCGTGTAATGAATACAAACATTTTGCAATTTTTGGATTTTGGATACCATGCCCCCTTCCCCCCAAATGTGAAAAAAACGTATTTCAAATACTAGAGAATTGTGCTTTGGCAAATACATACATATAAATGTCATTAGTACGCCTTAGAAGTTTGGTTACGAAAGTCCATTTAGAAGCAAACCTATTCAACGAATAAGTTTCCATAATATTGCCCATACTGCAGCCCAAGCGCTGCCCGCGCGCAGTCGCTGCGTAAACTGCTCAGTAGCAGAGCAAGTGCTTGTGCGTGCGTGTGCATGTGTGTATGGATATGTATGTGTTGTTTGTATATACATACATATGTATGTACATATATATAAAAGAAGCGTAAAATGATTTGAATATCGCATCTTCGCAGGGTTCAGGGTATCTCTTAGTCGAGCAGTCTCGACTAGAGCACTCTTACTTGTTCTGTTATGTATTCTTAAATAAAATCAATAACAAAAATTATGAGCATAGCAACAAAAACATATAAAATAATTCAAAACAAAAACAAGTAAGAGTGCTCTAGTCGAGACTGCTCGACTAAGAGATACCCTGAACCCTGCGAAAATGCGATATTCAAATCATTTTACGCTTCTATTATATATATATATATACACAAACAACACATACACACACACACACATGCACACGCACGCACAAGCATTTTGTCTGCTACAGCGCAGTTTACGCAGCGACTGCGCGCGGGCAGCGCTTGGGCTGCAGTATGGGCAATATAATGGAAACTTATTTGTTGAATAGGTTTGCTTCTAGATGGACTTTCGTAATCAAAGCAAGTCTCTAGTATTTGAAATACGTTTTTTTCATATTTGGGGGGAAGGGGGCGTGGTATCTAAAATCCAAAAATTGCAAAATGTTTGTACCCATTACACGGATACACACAGTAAATTTGAAATCTATAGCTATAACGGTATTCAAAAACGAAGAAAAGTTATCGATTTTTATCGATAATAAGGAAATGGGATGAGTTATCGACAAAAAATAATAAACTCGTACTGCGTAGGATATACACGAGTATACATTTCAAATTTCAGATCTCTAGCTTTTGTGGTTTGTGAGATCACTGCGTTCACACGGACGGACGGACGGACGGACGGACGGACAGACGGACATGGCTATATCGACTCAGTTTGTCGAGCTGATCAAGAATATATATACTTTATGGGGTCTGCCATGTCTCCTTCTGCCTGTTACATACATTTTCACAAAAACATTATACCCTGATTTCCCATTTTCAATGGGTTCAGGGTATAAAAACAGCAGAAATCAGCTCACGGGACATCAACATCAAATCAAATTTCCGTGAATTTATTCGTTTTAATAATTTCTTGGAATTTTTGCAATGGCTGGTAAACGCACCGATGACAATTTGATGATACAATTAGTGTATTTGAATCATATCAAAGGAAAGACCCGCAAGGAGTTAAACTTAGAACAGTTTACAATATTATAAATCGGGCGGCAAAAGAAAATAGACTGGAATTAAGCAGCTCTAAAGGCAGAGCTCTCTCGACGGCATTGTTCGCAGATTCTAAAGAGCGTGGAAAACAAACCACAAACAAGCTTCAGAGAGTTAGTTACTGATATTAAAATAAACCTTCATAAGACCTTCAGTGTGTGCTGAGACTGTGAGAAAAGTTCTCAATTTTCACAAATACTCATCACATGTGGCAAGGAAGAAGCCGTTGTGGTCTGCTGTAAACATTGAGCCACGTTTGACCTTCGCAAGAATTAATGTTTCCTCATGATCCTCATGACTAATGGAATAATGTAATTTTGTGCGATGAGACGAAGATCATGCCCGGATCTCAATCCTATTGAGAATTTGTGGACATTACTGAAGTAAAAAGTGACTAAACGAAGTCCTACTTAAAAAAAATGACTTAATTCGTTGCATAAACGAGGAGTGCCGATGTCGCGATGCCTCAGAAGTCTAATGGAAGCTAATGGAGGGCATACCAAATATTAGACAATTCCATATTGATCTTAAAGAGATACAGGTCTCATAATATTAATGCTTGCATTTAGCTGATTTTTGCTGTTTTTTTTATACCCTGAACCCATTGAAAATGGGAAATCAGGGTATAATGTTTTTGTGAAAATGTATGTAACAGGCAGAAGGAGGCGTGGCAGACCCCATTAAGTACATATATTCTTGATCAGGGTGACGAACTGAGTCGATATAGCCATGTCCGTCTGTCCGTCTGTCCGTCTGTCCCTACCCTTTAAATAGGATGCAATCCAAGAAACAAGCTTAGGGGAAGTAATATGTCATGGTGTATCGATGCTTTAACTTATCGCTGGATTTAACAATCGATTAATCCGTTTATCGATTAATCGGCATGTAAATATGCATATATATCGCTCAATTTATCAATTGACATATCGATTTTGTAACTTATCGAACTGCTTTTTGCACGAATATAAATAACTAACTTTCTTCCTCTTCTTCTTTTTCTTTCTTTTGCTGCAGAGCTGCCAGAGTGACCATTGAGCCGAATCGAGCCGTGATCCGCGATCTAAATCTGCAAAGCGATAATTTTACGATAGTCGTGAGAAGTCAGAATTCGTTGGGCAACTCATTGAACAGCAGTCGGATAGTCATACCTCGGCTGCTGGAGTCAATGCGAGCGAGACGAATGCCCACGAACTTGCACATTGGCCCCAGGGAGGGGAAGGGGAAGGGGGAGAGCGAGAAGCTGCAGATATTGACCTGGGACCCGCCAGAGGAACACAAGCTGCTGAGTGGCTACACCATCTATTGGTGCAGGTGGAACACAACGGGTCTCACCCAATGCAATGCGAGTCTGCCCATTGAGTTCGCTGAGGTGCAGCGCTGCAGCCAGTGCCAATACGAGCCGCCGGCTGGCATGATGGTCGTTGCCTACAGGTGGGCCGTCTCGGCCAATTATGATGAACGCGATGCGGATGGCAGCGGTGGCATCTGCTGGCTGACCTGGCAGCTTGGAGTCCCTAAACCCCAGGATTCGATCCTCAAATCGGATTCGACGCACAATCTACAGGGCATCATTGCGCTCATCATACTCGGTGGCTTCATATACTTCTCGGTGCGCAAGTATCGCTATATGTCCGATATTAAAGTGGATCTGCCTGTGGGTCTGCAAAGTGTGCCGCCGGTACTGACGACCGTGGAGCAAGAGATTCCACTGCTAAACATGGATCCCCAGCAGCAGCAGCAGCAGCAACAGCAACAGCAGCAGCAGCTGGAACAGGAGCCGAAGCCGGAGCAGGAGCAGGAGCAGCAAACGAATTACGTTGCCAGCGCCTACTATCCAGCGGTGCTCTATGGAAATTTTCGACCACCGGACACAACATTGACAGTGGCTCAGCCAATGGATTATGTCACCATGTTACCCCCATCCACTCCATCTCCAGCCGCTGCGGATCTCTCCACATCTCTGGCCAATCCCTCGGGCTACATCTGCATGCAGGCCACACAGCCAAGCCAAGTCTCAGGCTATGTGAGCATAGCATAAAGCATCTGGATAACATATATCCCTCTCTCTCTCTCTCTCTCTCTCTCTCTCTCTCTCTCTGTCTCTCTCTCTGTCTCTCTCTCTCCCTCGCTCTTTATGTATTTAGATATACATACAGCTGTGTTCATAAAAATAGTAGTGCGACTGAAATGTTGCATAAACATAATATTTTGAAAACAATTTGAATATATATATATATTATTTATTATATACAAATACAAATATTCATTTTGATACTCATTTCAAATTGTTTGCAAAATATTATGCACTACTATTTTAATGAACACAGCTATATATGTATATATGTATATGTACATACATAGGGCGGGGACGTCTTTACGCTATAGTAGTTCGATCCATATTCTCATGCTTCGTGTTTCACATTCTTTTAAGAGTCAGTTAAGCAGAGAGATAAAGACAAAGACCGAGACTCGCACATAAATGTCCGATAGCAGGAATCCATTTGTATATAGCTACATTTTACATATGCATAAATAATATATATATATATATATATATATATATATATATATATATATATATATATATATATATATATATATATATATAATATAAAATCTCATTTTTAATCTATTTATACTTCATTTTGTATGTTTACTGCCAACCAAAATTTTTTTTTTAATATTAAAGATATATATTAACAAGTAGGAAAACTCTAGTCGGGGGTGCCCGACTAGGAGATCCCCTGAACCCCGTTCGATCTCAGTTTTTAAATATATTCCGTATCTTGTATACATTACAAACTTATACAAAATTTAATTAAATTGTCAATCTTGCACTTTCACAATCAAATAATAGTAATAATAATTTTAAACAAGTAAGAAAACTCTAGTCGGGGATGCCCGACTAGGGGATCCCCTGAACCCCGCCCGATCTGCGTTTTATGTAATATATACTCAGTTATGTATTTATTAACGCAAATAAATGTAAGCTTGTAAAATTATATATTAAAAACAAATTTTTTTTTTGTTTTTGCCGGTATCCAAAAAATAACAAAAACCGAAATTGTATAAAACATAAATGAATCTAAATGCAAAATTTGAAGACTCTAGCTCCAAAGATGTACGGGATAGAATTAAAAAACTATATTTTGATAAGGTTTTTAATCGATAACATTAAAACGGTAAAAGTGATCGAATGTTTGAAACAAACTTGATCTGCGCCTGCTACACAGGGACTTCCAAAAAAAGTTTCAAGTCTCTAGCTCTTAGAGGTTCTGAGATCGATGCGTTCATACATACGGACAGACGGACAGACAGACAGACAGACAGACAGACGGACAGGGCTAAATCGACTCAGTTCGTCACCCTGATCAAGAATATATATACTTTAAGGGGTCTGCCACGCCTCCTTCTGCCTGTTACATACATTTGACAAAACCATTATACCCTGATTTCCCATTTTCAATGGGTTCAGGGTATAAAAATGTACTCCGAAAACCGAAGTTTGATAAAATACCTTAAGATTTTAGCCTCTTCAAACGCCGTTAGAACGGCAAACCCTTTGCAACAGAGTTTGATGAGAAAATTGTAGAAAAGAATTTGTTTGACTCCGAATGAACTTTTCCAATGCTCACAAGTTATGTATACAGATAAGTATGAGTATTCTAACATATATGAATTCGTCTGTTTCCTCGAATCAACTGCGAAATTTGATATTTTAAAGATTTTTACTCCGAAAAATGGATAGTTTTCAAAGAGTTTTACTCCGAAAATTATATATTTAAAAGATTTTACTCCGAAAAGTATATATGTGTATATGAAAGTTTTTACTCCGAAAGTATATATCTTTTTAAAGATTTTACTCCGAAAATGATATCTTTAAGTATTTTACTCCGAAAATGATATATTTGAAAGATTTTTACTCCAAAAATGTTGTTAAAGCTTACAACGGATGGAGTATAATTTTCGGAGTAAAAATGTTGATTCGAGTGTATATATATATATATATATATATATATTAGAACTATTACCGAAAAAGTCAGAGCTACTCCGAAAACAGCTTTAGATGAATGTAAATTCAATTTCTACTTAAGTGCTTGCCTTAGTATACCTCGTATACCTCCCAACACAAAGAAATGCATGCAAAAATATATATATATTTGAGATATATATGTATATATCAAATATGATAAATTTTATACAAAAAACAATTGTAATTGTAAGTAAAAAAAAAACCATAATAGAGTTAACCGATTGTACAGTAAAAGAAAGAAAACGCCTATGATACGCAGAGTTAGTTAATGATCAACATAAACACCAAAAAAAAATGAAAGAAAAAAAAACAAAAGTCCATGGAGTCCAAGATCAGAGATGCGATGCATCGGGCTTGTTGCCATGCCATTTGTAGGATCCCGAATAGACAAAGTTATTCTCGACGCACTTGCGATCGGCCTGGGTGGGACCGCGGGAGCCATACGCATAGGGTATCGGTGGGATGTGCTCATGCTCGATCTTGTGCAGGATCGGCGTGAAGATGCGCCACGCCTCGCGCAGCTCGTCGGAGCGCACAAAGTGCATTTGGGAGCCACAGAAGACATCGAGAATGAGCCGTTCGTAGGCATCGGGCAGTACGGAATGCTTGTAGCGATGCTCATAGGTTAGATCCAGTTCGGTCTCTTCAATGTCGAACGTAATGCCCGGACTCTTGGTCATCATCTTGAAGTAGAGCGCCTCGCCCGGCTGCACCCGTATGACCAGCTCGTTGCGCTTCGAATTGCCCTCGAAGATGTCGCCGGGCACATCCTGATATTGGATGCGTACCTCGGCCTTGCGCTCGTTCAGTGCCTTGCCGCAGCGCAGTATGAACGGGACGCCCTGCCAGCGTTCGTTGTTGATCTGAATGACGGCCATTGCGTAGGTGGGCGTGGTCGATGTCTCACTAACCGTGGGATCATCCAAATAGCCCGACTGCTCCTCAGCCGTGCTCGCTGCGGGATTGCCAACATATTGGCCCAGGACCATGTCGCTCAACTCCAATGGCTGGATGCACTTCAGCACCTTGACCTTCTCGTCACGTATATCGTCCGGGTGGCAGCTGCACGGCTTCTCCATGGCCACCAGCGATAGAATCTGCAGCAAATGATTCTGCATCACATCACGTATGATGCCGAACTCATCGAAGTAGCCGCCACGGCCCTGGGTGCCGAACGGCTCCTTAAAGGTGATCAAGACGGAGGCAATATTCTCGCGATTCCATGTTGAGCTCAGTATCTTGTTGCCAAATCGTATGGTCATCAGATTTTGCACCATCTCCTTGCCCAAATAGTGATCGATGCGATACAGTTGCTCCTCCTCGAACAGGCCGGCCAAATGATCGCTCAGCGCCTTCGAGGTCACATCATCCCGTCCAAAGGGCTTCTCAACGATCACACGATTCCAGCCGCTAACGAAACATCGAACAACTCAGCATTAGCTACGATCCTTTGAAGGATTAACTATGTCAATATCCACAGATTCACTCACCCCTTGGACATGCAATGGTGCTTGATGTTGAACGTCACCTGGTTGTAGACTGTGGGCGGCAATGCCAAATAGAAGATGCGATTCGCATTAAGTCGATTCTCGATTTGCTCCAGTTGCTGATTAAGCGCCTCGAAGCCGGATGCCTCATCGTATGGTCCAGACACATAGTTATTCAAACGCCAGAATTCATGGTATTTCGTTTGCTCATGCGGTTGCACCTGTCAATGGCAGAGAAGTTGAGAGGTTGAGAGGCGCATAGAAGAGCCATAGCAAACAATTTGGTTAAATATTTGTTTCGACAAATTGAAGCAGCTTGAGAATTGCATTGATAGTGGATAGAAGCGAACGTGTTGACAATTTCAATACCCGTTCAAAATGTGCAAAGCGAGCATATTGGTTTTGTTTCCGTCCGTTTGTCTGTCCAACTGTCCGTCCGTCCGTCTGCCTGTGCGTCCGTCTGTCCGTCCGTCTGTCTGCCTGTCCAACTGTCCGTCCGTCTGTTTGCTTGTCCAACTGTCCGTCCATCTACATGCTCATCAAACTAGCCGCAGATATTCTCATGCTTAGATTTCGGAGTCAATTTAGCTGTATTTGAACCCTGAACGAGTATTATGCAGTCGCATACGCCCGACTGAAACAGTCTTAATTGAAAATGGATATTTCTGGATATCATGTTTTTGTGAGTGATGTATAGCAGCAGCCTGGATGATGATAATGACTGTGCAGAGTTTAGGGTATCTGCTAGTCGTGCATGCCCCACTACAAATTAACAACTTTACCTTCATGTACGTTTCGCACAGCATCTTCAATTGATCCACTGTCATCTTGGAGCGCGCATAGCCGCAGATTTTGGTTGGCTTTGGCAGCAGATCGTCCCGATATAGCCACCATAGTGTTGGATATATCTTCTTCTTGGCCAGATCGCCCTGTAATTGCAATGTGTGCAGAGTTTTGATATAGAGTTTTCTGTCATTTGTTATCGATCTCTTACCGATGCACCAAAGACCACAAAAGTGTGCGGTATCTGACCATCAAAGTGTGTGCCCTCGCAGATCATAGTTGAGCACTTCAGAGTCTTGATGATGCGATCCAAGGTGCCCGAGGGCTTTGAGCATTTGCACTCTAAGCAAACGAAAAGCAGAGATATTTATATGAAATAGATTTAGGATGCAGGCACTCACTGTATCTTTATCTTTATCTTTATCTGTATCTTTAGCTATGTGCAGTTTGAACCCAAAAACTATAGATCGGCTCTGTCGCGCGTATCGTTCGATCCGCTGACCAGAAACGCAATAAATCAAATCGCCAAATGCTCTTAGCTTGACTTTCAAACGCTGACTACTATATCTTTGTTCCCAGCTCATACCTGTATGCCAGATAAGTACATACTACTAGAGGAGATATATACATTATGTCAACTATATATATATATATATATATATATATGATTGTATGTGTGCGTGTTGTATGGCAATATCAGCTGAAAGTCAGCGACGGAAATCGTTTGGTCTCGCATTGCATTTTGGTGTTTGCTGTTTATTTTCTTATGGAATCGAATAACATATAAAGAGTAATAGATAATAGAGTAAGATTCACACATGATATATCTAGACATATCTGCAGTATTATAATCCATTTGTAACTGCATTTTGTGTTATTTTTTGAGCTTTTGAAAGCACGTTTCTTTAGTAGGGCATATCTGATTATATATGATGATATAGTTAGATATGACTTACTATATCATCATATATGTATGTTTAGCTAGATATTACTTACTACAGAAACGTGCTTTCGAAAGCTCAAATAAAGTAGATTAATAAGTCAAAATTACATATATAAATAGCTAGATTAGAGTTAAATAATTCCAACCTAGCTGTATCTTCTGTATCCTAGAATAGAATAGAATAGTAGTGTTCATAAAAATAGTAGTGTTCATAAAAATAGTAGTGTTCATAAAAATAGTAGTGTTCATAAAAATAATAGTGCGTCTAAAATGTTGGACAGCTACATTTTATGTTAAATATAATATTTTGAAAACAATTTCAGTCGCGCTACTACTTTTATGAGCACTACTATTTTTATGAACACTACTATTTTTATGAACAATTCCATTTTTATGAACACTACTATTTTTTATGAAAATTACTATTTGTATGGCCACTACAATTTTCAGGAACACTACTATTTTTATGAACACTACTATTTTTATGGCCACAGCAATTTTTATGAACACTACTATTTTTATAGCCACAGCTCCATATACATAGATCTGTCTAAATTTATAATTTGTAAGTCCTATAATTTGTAATGATTAGACAATTGCAACCTAGCTATGTATATCTATCCAATTGAACTCTAATCTAGCTACATATGTACATATATCTTAGAATAATATGTATAATATACTATTATATTTATAACAAATCTGTAATTTCATTTCTCTATTCAATTTGCTCAAATTTCCGCTTGAACTGCAACTGAAATGTTGTGCTTAGCGTGCGTTCACTGTAGTTGCAATGCTGATTATGACAAACGGGAATGCAATCGCAGCACATCACGCAATAAACAAAAAAACAACTTGTTTTTTTTTTATTGTATTTCTTTCACTTTTCTTTTAACTGCCTTTACTTATCATATTTTTGTTGTTTTTTCTGGCATTCAATGCTTTTTTTTTGACGCCTACAAGATGACTCAGCATCGTGTTTAGCATTGCTTTTGACAAGGCATTGAAATACATTTTGAAAGGCTTTTTATGCACGCACACACACACACGCACACACACACACACAGATATATCGTGAGGTATGTAAACCATTCATACATGTGTAATTATTTACGTGTACATTTTCAATGTCATTAACATTGGCTAATTCTCAATGCCAATGCACGCTCTCTCGTTCGCGCTCTCTGCCGCTTTAACTTGAAAAGGTTAACATTAGCGCATTAATCTTTGAAGTGAATGCAAATAACAACAGATAATTGGAGAATGAGGTAAAGTGATTGGAATTGCGATAAGCGGACGAGCAAAGCTTTGTAGGTGACCCTTTTACCTAAAGAACACAATTTGAAGGGCATTCTTTTGCGCGCGCTATTCGTTTCCTACTCTCTGTGACTCTCCCTCCCTCTCTCACTCTCTCTCTCTCTCTCTGTGCGTGTAACTGTAACGCACATTGCGCGCCACCTGTTGCGTTTCCCAACACCAACGCCAACGCCATCGCCATCTCCAACTCCCCTCGTCCCATCACTAACTATTGCATTCATTGAGGCTTCGTATATCGTAAATCGTAAATCGTAAATGAACTTACCCATGTTTATTTTCGTTGTGTGCTAACTGTTATTTGTTTACTTATTTTTTATTAACTGAGTCTTCTATGATATGAGTTTTTAAGCCAACTTTGCTTAGTTTTTTGTTTGTGTGCGGCAATTAATCACGCTGTTGACCAATAATTTGAATAAAGGTCAAGTGCAGAAAAAATTTGTGATTTTCGCTGCGGTTGGCAACACACGCACACACACACGCACGCACACGCGGACACACGGCTGCACTGCACGCAAGCGCAACGTGAACGAAGTTTTTATAAATCGTTTTTTTTTGTTGTTGTTGTTCGTTGTATATTTCTTTTATTTTGTTGATGTCCGGTGCGCAGTCTTTGTAGTTTGGCAAGAAGCTTTAGTTTGTTAGCTTGTTGTGAGCCCTCAAATTGTTAACGATTTGTAGCTTAAGACAACCGCTGCGCGAATGCGCCAAAGCAAACGTGCAAAGCGAACATAAAGCAATGCCAACAACCAGCAGCAATGTAAAATAACAAAAACAAAGAGAGAAGGAGAGAGAGAGAGAGGGAGAGCGGGAGAGCGAACTTGTGATATTTTCAGCTTGAATACGGCCAATGTGCCGGCTCTCTGTTGTGCATAGGCGCACACACGCACACACACGCGCACACACGCGCACAACTCTTGCTCATGGCAAAAGGCGTAGCCAGTGTTGGACAACAACAACAACCACAATAAGAAATGCGTTTGAAAAGTTTGTAAAATGCGCTCAATTCGCAGTGTCACGATTTCAATTACATTTACATAGAGCCAAAAAGCAATGTAAATGTTAATATATGTTTATATAACAAACAGGCCATCAAATGTTATTTATATGCAGTGCCAAAGCTCATTTTAGCACACAAAAATAAATTTGAAAAAAAAATAGTTGATTTATAATATATAAATTAATGAAAAATTTAAGAAAATATTTACCAATTTCCCATTTATGTTGTAGGTAAATTTAAAAATAATTTTAAAGTATTTAAATTGAATTATGAAAAATAAACTTTTTTTAATATTAAATTTTCATATTTTTTTTCTTCAAAAATTTATAGAAAAATTTTTTATTTAGCTTGCTTTCAGTCATTTAATTTACAAATAATTTTCTTCTTTTTTTTGGTAGCAAAAATAGTTAGTTTGGCGCCCCACGCGCCTGAAACTTTATTCATTTTTAGTTATTATCATTTCACACAACTTATCAATTGTCTAGCTGCTAGATGAAAGTCATTCAGATTGGACGACATATCTCTAAATAATATATATTTCTAGAGATTACCACCAACAGAGGATTTTTAAAGGTCTTCCAAATGATTCACCCATACATAACTGTATATACTATATATGTTTGTGTGTGTGTGTGTTGAAGAGCTTATCAGTTGCCTCAACAGGTAGTCTAAAGCCGCAAATCCACTGAGAGGTGAATGTAATCATAAAATAAAACACCTAACAAATTTATTATACAAATAGTTATAAATATATACATTTGTATGTATATATATATATTTAGGCATATACAGTGAACACTCTGTTGAGGTACCGCTAGCTTTTCATCTCAACTCTCAATATCTTTGTATGCAAATTAGAAAAATTTCAATCTTTGAGGCAGACAACTCGTTGGCAGTGTTCGTTTACTGTATATTGCTGTTTGTCTATTTTTGTTTTGTTTTTTTTTTTTTTAAATGCCAATAATCGAAATTGTTCTTTGATTTATATTTACATTCAAACTAGGAATAAACGTTGAGAACATCATATAAAAAATTACAAACAATCAGTTTTGTGTAGGATAACAGTCTAAAACCGCATCGAATATATATATATATATGTATATACATATACATATACATATATATATATATATGCTACATACATATCTTCTATATATATGTATTATGAATGTATGCATAGCACATGCAGTAAACACATATTACAATTTTATTGTATCATTACTTTTGCTGTTTTTTTTTTGGTTTTGGTTTTTTGTTTTTTGTTTTTTGCTTTTTGAAATTCGACCTTCTTGTTGTGAGTGTGCTGTTGTTGTTGTTGTTGTTGTTCGTCCTATTGGTAGACATGCATTGTGTACATTTATAATCGATCCGCTCATCATATTTACAAATCTTAACGTATCGATAAGCGCAAACGATTGCGTAGATCGAGTGTGGAGCGCAGGTGATTGTTTGGACAAGTACCGTTACGAAACGTCATCGGCTGTCAGTAAAAAAGCACAGAGTGGAGAATCACACGATTTCTTCGCTCCTCAAATTCTTGTATCATTTCATCGATATCATTATCGATATCATTTGATTTCGCCATCTGCAAATTCAGCAAATTAGCCAACACTCGAAATGTAAATAACAATAATATGGAAAGCAAATCAAAAAATAATAATAATTGCACGCCATCCAAATTACCAAATTACCAAATTAAGCATGTCCGTTATTAAAAAGGCGCCCATTAGCGCATCCTCCGCATTGTCAACGACATCCACATTTAGCACATGGACGGGACGATTATCAACGGAGTCCATCGATTCCATGTGCATCACAACCAAATCGTAAACACGCTCCTCCACCGTAATTATAATATCAAATTGTTCTTTGGTTTCCTGAAAGCGTTCGGGGCACTTTTTGATGCGACGATTGCGGTCGAGCATATGCAGCAGACCATTCTGTGTGTAACTGAAACGAAAACCGGCCAGTTGAAAATTGTTGCTTAATGATTAATGATTCCATAGATGCGGTCCACTTACAATTCCTTGTCCTTGGCCTCCAGATCGCGATATATTTCCTCGTAGCTGGTGCCAAATTCATAAACATTGGGCTTGTCAAATGCGAAGCCGGGCAGCTTAACACGTTCGCCGGTGCCGTAGGAGCGCACGTTGAAGCCCTTTTTGGCGAGGAAATTGTGCGCTTCCATGGAGCGATTCATGTTCGATGAACAGACGACAGCAACGGATAGCTTGCTCGGCTCAGTCATGTCTGTTTTGGCAGTGTAAATAATTGCGTTAAAAACCAATTTAAAATACGACTTAGAGATTATCAACGGAATGACGATGGTCTTCGTCAATAATATTACAATGCGTGAGGTAAGGCGATAGGCGGCGACTGACAAACCAAATTATGGCGGCTGGCCGATAGGCAACAGTGCTGCTTAACGAACAAATGCTAATCGTCCACAGTGCCACTAGATGTGACCATATGTCGGGCATATCACTTATGCCAAAATGTCTGGCAACGCCGGCTATTGACGGTCTGGCTGACTGTTAAAAAGGCGTTACAATTATAAATATGAAAAACAATATATGTTATTACAGCTAACAATTAATTGTATTTCTATATTGTAAAAACATAAACTTTTAATCATTGTTTTTATAGAACAAAAACGTAATTGACAGAAATAGAAAATATAGTTTCAGTTAATCGA
Source organism: Drosophila leonis (assembly GCA_035045365.1). NCBI lineage: Eukaryota > Metazoa > Arthropoda > Insecta > Diptera > Drosophilidae > Drosophila > Drosophila leonis. Next base: position 20,614 of record JAWNPC010000934.1, read on the forward strand.
CTTTCAAAAGCATAAATAGATGTATATGTATGTGTATGTATGTGTGTAACTATGTATGTATGTACGAATTTATGTACATGTGCTATGAATGTTTGGTATGCACGTTGAAGTAGACACAGAATGTTGTTATGTGGCAAGTTGGTACGGGCAACAACCAGACGCCAAGCTCCCTAGCTAATGCAAAAGAGCGCACGCCCTGTGCCCCATCCAGATCCAGCCGGAACTCGAGGAATGCGGCTTAGCAAGTTGAAGCTGAAGTTGCTGTTGTTGGTGGCACACCAACACGCGCTCGATTTGCCTATACCCTATACACGCACACACTCACACACACACACACACAGACACAAATGCAGATGTGCAACATAGACAGAGCGCCGATCAGGTTCAGGTTATTTGCTTGCTGCACAGTGGATTCAAATTTATGTATATTGAGCCTGATCCAACAACAACAGTGGTTCACAACCAATTTTAATGAATAACAATTAAGTACAAATTCTTAACTTTGAACTGAAATAACCTAACAAATCTAGTATTTTAGTATTAGTTAATAATATGTTTTATTATATTTATACATATATTGTATTAATAAGAAGCTTTAAGCTGAAATCTTAATTCTTAGCAGTGCTACAACATATGTACCACTGTGCCGCGGCGTTGTTTGTTATTTTAGCGTCAGCCTTGTGTCCAGCTCGCTCGCTCGCTCTATCTCTTCCCAACGCTCACAGACGCAGCCGTATATGCTTGTGTGTGTGTGTGCTGCCTTGTTAACTGGTTATGCGAATAGTGGAAGCAGCAACAGCAACAGCAGCAGCAGCAGCAGCAGCAGTAGCAGCAGCGCCAGTAGCCCCTGCGGCTAGAACCAACGGCTGATGCCGACTGCGGTTCGGCTTCGTGTTCGGGAATAGTCGTTGATAGTCGTTGTTTGTCACTTGATCGCTCATCGTTCACTTGTCGCCCGCTCTATTCACACACACACACGCAAGCACAGCTATAGCATGCACATATACACACACACACATACATACATATGCATGTGTGTGTTGGGCAGCCTGTCTCTTCGCTTGACTCCGTTTTGTTTTGCTCGTGCTCGTCCAGTTGCTGCTCGTGCCTCAAGCTCGCCGCGTCGCGTTTTCGCTCCACGCTCTCTCGCGCGCTCTCTCGCTGAAAAATGCCACTGCTGGGGCACAGCCAGGCCTAGACCCGTCCCGTTGTTCATCGACACACACATAGCCAGCCAGCGAGCCAATTTTTCAATTAATTTCGGGCTACTCCAAATTATTATTTAGCCATGGCTATGCAAATGTCACAGCCGCGCAACGGAAATTAAAGAAATAACAAAATCAAAGAACACCAAAAATATCAAAAAACAACAACAAAAAACAGAAAAAGAAAAACATAAATAAAAGGTAAACTTGTTTAACAACTCGTCAAAATGCATTACAGTGTTTACCATACATATATGCACACATATACACAGCCACACACACACACACATACATACATGTATATGTGTATATATATATATTTTTTTTTGTTGTTTTTTTTTCGGTGTTTTGTGCATGTGCCAAATTGCAAGGTAATCAAAATTTCGCCTCAAACCATCTGCGAAATCAGTGTAAAAAAAACTACAACAAAAAAAAATACAGGCGAAAGTATTGAGTCGAAGCTTAAATACTCTAGCTGCTGCAGAGATACGATATTCAATATACAGCATAATAGAGACGATATATAGCAAACTTTCTGATTGGAATTCGAAACTGGATTATCGTTTAGCTTAAGCGAAGCTTAAATATCTCAGCTGTTAGACATACGATATTCAACATACGATCTAATCTATTTGCAGCATCTTAGTCGACTATTTAGCCAACTTGCTACGATCAACTTCAGCTAAGATGAGCACTAATAGCTGGTAGAGTTACGATATTCAATATATGTACGATCAAATATTTATACAGTTTTCTTAGATGCAGCTAAAATGAGCTCTAAGGTGGGATTTCAAGCTCGACTCTCGTTTCGCTTTGTCGGAAGCTGCAATACCTGAGCTTGTACGCAAAACGATATTCAATATACGATATTCGATTAGCTTTATGCAATATACGATATTGATTGAATATCACTTATTGAATAATAATTATTGAATAATAAGCGATATTCAATCAAATAAATGCAATATACGAAAATCAATATACGATATTCAATATACGAAATTCAATATACGATATTCAATATACGATATTCAATAAAAAAATATATGCAATATACGATATTCAATATACGATATTCAATAAACTATATGCAATATACGATATTCAATATACTATATTCAATCATTTATATGCACTATACTATATTCAATATACGATATTCATATTCAATAAACTATATGCAATATACGATATTCAATATACGATATACATTATACGATATTCAGATTCAAAAAACTATATGCAATATACGAAAATCAATATACGATATTCAATATACGATATGCAATATACGATATTCGAAATACGATATTCACCATATAAACAAACAATTTCGCTAACTTTCATAGATAAATAATAGATAAATAGATAGTTTGAGCCACAATATGGGACTTAAAACTCGATTTTTGTTTGGCTCGATCGAAATACGATATTCAAGGAATCATTATCATGGTTTATATGGCATTTAGAAAAACTATTTAATCAATTTCTGTTTAAATGAAAGTCAAATTCGAAGAACTTAAATAGTCGGCTTCGAAAAAGATTTTCAACTCAAGATGAAAACTTGCTTAAAATGATTATTCCAATGGAAGATATATCTGGAATACTAATAGATCTTTAGCTGTATAACTTGATGATTAGGAATATATGACATGGTAACAGTAACGCTCCATTTCGACTCTCTCTCTCTCTCTCTCTCTCTCTCTCTCTCTCTCTCTCTCTCTCTCTCTCTCTCTCTCTCTCTCTCTCTCTCTCTCTCTCTCTGTCTCTCTCTCAATATCAAGAATTCTCCAGCTAGACAAAGTGGCTGAGTCAACGCATATGCCCACTGCAAGGGCATAAAAAGAGAGTCAGCCAAAAGAAAAAAAAGAAGAAAATTGCGCTTAATTAATTCGAATTGTGGTTTCCACTTCCACCTAAATATGCCAAGGATTTGGGAGTTGTCAAAAGTTACGTGATTTTTTGCAGAATTTACTTTTAACCGAAAGCTAACTCTACTATATCGTATGTAAATGGATCGGTTAAGGAACTTGACTCTACGTGCCTCGAGCCACTTAATGCACATTGCTCTGGCTTGAACTGAGCGTGCGAATGCTGCTGCTGCTGCATTTCGTATCTGTATCTAAGCAATCTGACTGACTAGCTGGGTGTATCCAAGTGGTATCTGAGGCCGTGGCATGATAAACAGCGCTGAAGAAAGCCATTAAAACGGTGCAGAGTTAAATGAGTTGCGGGGCAGGGGAATATTGAAGAGCAGACAGAGACAGAGACAGAGACAGAGACAGAGACAGAGAACAGAACAGCAGAGAGAAGAAGATAAGAGAAGAGAAGAGTAGAAGGGAGGCTACTAAATGACGATCCTACAGTTTATGGGGCCAGAATCGAGACTCGAGACACGAGAGATTCAGCTAGAGGTAAATCTTGGCAAAGAGTTTTGGGAAAGTTGTTTTGGGCTCAATATATATGTAGCTTGCACTTGACTTATTCTTGAGAAAGAGCAACAGAGCAAGACAAAGAGAGAGTGAGAGAGAGAGAGAGAGTGAGCAAAGAAAGTAATGTTTCAAAGAGTTTCTTCTATTAGGCTTTTCCTATGCTTTTCCAATTTTCATTTGAAGTAAAACTTACATTAGAATATATAGAAATAGAGTTTACGCAAGAAAGCTTTTCCATTATTCAAATGGGACTAGAAATGTTGCTCATTTGAGACCATCCAGTAGCAATCCTTGGCCCTTCAGCCTCCACTTTTGGGCTCAATTGTCATCAGGGCGAGTCCTGCGTCTCCTTTGTCCTCAGCAATATCTTTTCGGCCAAGTCACAGACTCTGCTCCAAGCATTTTTGCTGTTGCACATTTGCTCTATTATGGGCTCAGTTTTGACTTTCGCCAGTTGGATCTTTCCCTTGCTCCATCTTCCGCTGGCCTCGTCCTCCAGAGAGCATTTGTGTCATATACAAAATATTAATCAAATTATTCATTATTAATATAACTATCATTTATTGTTGCTCTTATTATTATCATTATCATTGTCATTGGATTATTATTAGAACCATTGGGATTCCCAATTTTTTTGTATTTATTATCATCATCATCATTATTTTCATTATTATTATTAACATTTGAATTGTCATTATTATTATATTATTATTGTATTAGCATTATTATTATTATCATCATTATCATCGTCATTATCATTATTTTCATTATTATTATTGCCATCGTGAGTGTCATTATAATTATTATTATTATTATAACTTTTATTACTATAATCATTATCATTATCATTATCATTAGCATTATTATTATCATTAGTATTATAGATAGCCTGATTTTCAATGTAATTATAAGCATAGCAAACGTTTTTACTGTGAGCTTTTAGTTTTCTCATCATTGTCATTGTCATTACCATTATCATTATCATTATTATTACTATTATTATAATGAATATATAATTTTAGTTGCATAGACTTCCCGGCACACGGCATTCATTATGTGAACCATCCATGGAACATTGCGTTGCGGAGCAGACTTAGCCAGCCAGCAGCAGCAGGTGCCACTGTCAGCAAAGCGTGTCATAGTCGAAGCGGAGGCAGAAGAAGCAGGAGCAAAGCAGAGAGAGAGAGAGAGAGAGAAAAGGCTCTCAACTAGCTGGACAGGAAATGCTGAAGCACGCCTCAAATGCGAGCAGTGCGACAGCCGCTGCGCCTGTCAACGGACAGCTGCTGCGCACTGCCAACAACAACAACAACAACAGCAGCAGCAATGGCAGCGGCAGCAGCAATACCAACAACACCAACAACAGCAATTGCAATGGCAACAACAACAGTAATCCACCCTCAGCGGCGGTGGCCGCGGCAACAGCAACCACCACAATTGCAACCAGCCCCGTGCCAAACGCAGCAGCAGCAGCGGCGGCAGCAACTGCTGGCGCTTCACCGACACCGGTGGCAGCTGCCGTGGCTAGCACGGCACGCAACATACACCTGCGACCGCCGCAGCCGCTGAACATATCCGCGCTGAATGCATCCAACTCGATGCTGAACGGCGGTGTGAGGAGTGTTGCAAATGCATCGACATTGCTCAATATTGCCACGCAGGCGCCCATGAAGCCGCTGACACCGCTCACGCCCAACGGCAATTGCAATGGCAACAGTCTGCATCATCACACCTACACGAATCAGCATATGTTGGCCAGCAGCAGCAGCAGCACACACCAACAGCAGCAGCAGCAGCAGCAACAGCAACAGCAACCACTACACCTGCCCCAGCATCCACTCAGCAACAACAACAGCAACATTAACAATAATATGCATAATTATAGCCACTGCAACAATTTGGGCATCAATCCAAATTCAGTGCTGCAGACGACTTTGAAGCCGACCAAACATGGCCCAGGACCACGCGAAGTGCTGACCAGCTTAGGTTTGCTTTGCTTAGGTGAGTGGCAGCACTTTTCCGCTTGCACTGGCAGCACTCAATCAGTTTAAAACTGTCCTTTCCTCATAAATATATATATCAACGATATGGCAGCACTGACAGCTTTTTGAATTTTTTTTGTAATGTGTCAGCTTAGCATAGATGTGAGTGTCATTCCAGCATAAACATTTCTAAGCAGTGCTGCCAGCTTACAACTATTACTTCAGCATAAACAAACAGCGTTGCCAGCTTACAGCATACAAAATTCAAATTATATCTGCACTTTCCAATGTATTATTATAAGCAGTGCTGCCAGTTTAAAATTATCATTGTGTCGAGTGTCATTCCAGCATTGAAATTACACATTCTTTTCTTTGCAGTTTCGCTGCTGCTGGCGCTACTCTCGCTGATCTTTCTGCTCAAGATCTCGCCGAACAGCCGCGAGGATGCGCTGACGCGCAGCATCAGCAGCGATGACTTCATTATCGTATACGATGTGACACTGGCGCTATGCGCCCTGTCGCTCTCACTGAATCTCTGCTGTCTGCTCGTCTGCGCCATCCAATTTCTGTTCGCTGTGAAACTGCTGCGCTCGCCCATGTTCGATGGACGCGACAATAAGTATTTGGAGAAGTCAAGTGCCAGCCGCACGTGCGCTGTGAGCGGCTTCTTCATCTCCATACCTGTCTTTCTCACTGGCATCATATTGTACACCTTCAATCACTTCCACTCAACGCCGGCGATCATCACCAGCATCCTGATTGGTGTCGGCATTGTGTTCTGTGGCGGTGCGATGGTGCACAATGTTTTCGTCTGGCAGAAGGAGAAGACGATCAGCTATCGAACGCCACCCTTAAATATGTCGCTGCACTTGCCACCAGTGCCACTGTTCAATACCAGCGTTTGCCCACCTGTGTTGCCGCTCTATGGACAACCAAATCATTCCATGCTGCATCATCCCACTTCGGTGACGCCCGTCTCACCGAATCATTCACATGGCAGCTTCAATCCGTTGCTCTGCCCCAATAACAACAATAATAATAATAATGCGGGCGGCATTATCAATTCGCCGTTTCTCGTACGACCGGCGACAGCGACGCCGCCAACGCCCAAACCGATTTCCATTGCAGCCAATGGGAGCTGCCTGATGGGACGCGAGGCTAGCGGATCGGTTAGTCCGGGCATTCCGCCAACGCTGGACATGAGCAACATTACCATATCGCTGCATGAGCTGTCCACGCTGGTCTGAGCCCAGTGGCCCCACTTCACAAAATACAATTAAGCAAATCAGTTTTAGCCGTTAAGCTTAAATTTATATACACTGTAGTTGTAGACGACATCCACCGTTTAGCTTGTTTAGCTTTAATGATGTCCCACACTTGCCGCCCTGTTGCCGTTTATGTTTTAAACTGTTGTATATATTTGTATATAGCTATAATGAATCACAAATACATATTTAATATATTTAAATACTGCGCTCAACCGACTATCTCATTTACTATACATCGATATCGATATATCGATAATCATGTCAGGCAGCCAAATAGTTAACTGCTATAGCACCTGCCCAACAGTTTTTTTTTTTTCATTTCAAATACTTAGATATTTTAAACGTTGGTATATAATTGTATATATCTATAATCAAATTTAATAATACATATTCAATATATTAATTTTGTGTTCACATTGTTACGTTCGATAGTCACTTGCAGTTCCATAACGACGTCATCGATGTATTGTGGTGTAATGAACGATCTGGCAGCATCGAACGCTCAACAGTTGATCCTTTCTTTTTTTTGTTTGAATGTTTTGCATGTTTGTTTTTATGTTTTTTTTTTTCAATTTTTGTTTGTTTTTCTGTTTTTTTTACAATGTGAATTCAATAGGCAAAGTAATAAACAAAGTATGGAAAATGACTAAATCAAAATTAATTGTATCAACTATAACAAAACATGTTGTGGTGTTTGTGTGTGTGTGTGTGTAGGTGTATACATGTGTGTGGGTGTATATATGTGGTGTAATGAACGATCTGGCAGCATCGAACGCTCAACAGTTGATCCTTTCTTTTTTTCTTTTTTGAATGTTTTGCATGTTTGTTTTTCTGTTCTGTTTTTTTTTTTCAATTTGAATTCAATAGGCAAAGTAATAAACAAAGTAAAGAAAATGACTAAATCAAAATTAATTGTTGTATCAACTATAACAAAACATGTTTGTGTGTGTGTGTGTGTGTGTAGGTGTATACATGTGTGTGGGTGTATATATGTGTATGGTTGTGTGTTCGTGTATATATATGTGTGTGTATATATATTTATACGACTGTGTGTATGTGTGTGTGTGCGCGCCAGTGTGTTTGTGTTTGTGTGTGTGTGTGTGTGAGTGTCTACTTCTTGGGTCGTCCACGCTTCTTGAGCGGCACTCTGGCGTCACTAACTGTAAATAAAATGTAAGCTTTTAGTTAAGGCTGGCAGGCAAATGCAAGTCCAAGTCGAAGTACTTACCATCGGGCACAGCAGGCGAAGGTGCGGGAGTTTCTTCTGCCTCGGAGACACTGGTGCGACTGCGCAGATTCCTTGGCGCAGCCGGTTCGTCGTCTGTTTGGGGCTTACGTTGACGTCTCCCACGTCCTTTGGCCTGAGATTCCAGTGGCACCGGTGGCTCACTGTTGCTGCGGAGCGTGCGTTGCGGCGTATCGTTATCCACATTTGGATTAGCTACTGCCACATCCCCCTGGCTGACCTGACGGCGCGAACGTGTGAGCGGTGTGGTCGACGAGGCGCCTTCGCCTGTTTCAGCGATAACCTCCAATGGACGTTGCACTGGCTTCTGGCGACGCCTGGGCGTGGACACCGGCAACGTTAATATTGGTGGCAAGGAAGAGCCACGCACAATTGGACTGTCTGTTGCACCACGTGAAGTATCTGAATCGGTCGTTTGGACCAGGTGCTCAGTAAGAGCTCCGTAGCTGTTAACGCTGCGCAAGCGACGTCTTGACCCCATCAGAGTAGGTGATGGAGTACTACGATTGGATGACAAGCTTCTGCGATTACCATCGCTGCGCAGGCGTATGCTACGCTCCGGCACCGGCGGTGTGTTGTTCAAGCTGCGGCCTGGGCGCCTTCCACGCAATGCTTTCTGTCTGGCGGTCCGCTGCTGGGTGGGTAGCGAAATGTCTGATTGCTGCTGCTCCTTCTCTTTCTCCTGCTCCTTCTCCTCTGGCTTGGCCTCAATCTCCTTATCGGAATCAGTCACACTCTGCACTGTCACCGTGCTCTTCTCCTCTATGTCCACATCTATTTCCTCTTTATCGGAGAGCAACAACAGACTGGGATTGGAGTCCATGTCAGAGTCCAGACTGATGGCTACAGAAGCGGTTCCATCTGTAGGGCTTAGAGCAGGTGCCGCTACTATTTCAGATTTGACAGAAGTTTCCTCTGCTGCATCCACATTCATTGGCAACTCGTCGTTCTCCTGCTGCTCCTGATCCTTGTGCTCGCTGTAGGCGACTGTGGCCACGGATTCGTTGCTGGAGCCGGCAATGGAGGTAACTGTTGCCACCACTGGCTGCACCTCCACGCTGTCCACGCTGTCCAAATTGATGGTGTAGGCCATTACTGAGTCACTGTTGGCCGTGGCGTCCAAAGAAGGACATGGCACTTGGTTGGCCTGCTGCTCCGTTTCATCCTGCTGCTTGAAGGCAAACAATTCGGCGCTATTGCAAGCGGCCAGGGGTTCGGGACGTGCCACATAGCCGCGCACCTCGGTGCCATCGAGTGCAATGACGCACTCGTCCTCCTCATCTACATCGTCGTCCTCCTCCAACGAGCCCTTCGTGGTGTCCAGATCATCCACTGTCTCCAAACTATTTGCACGATAAAGCGAACGATTAGAGCCACCTTCACCGGCCACACCACGCGTAGCACGTGGACTCGAATTCTGCGAGACATTCGTATCGCTGGGCAGAAAGGAGTTGGGTGTATGGGAGGTGGGTGAACGTGAGTCACTTATCGAATTGGTGGACTCCACCACAATTGAGTAGACTGGCGCATCGGTGCGTGGTGACGATAAGTCAGAGAGTTCGCTACTTAAGCTATAGCTGGGCGAGCCACGATGGAAGGCGAGTGGTGTGGTTGCCCGCTCATTGCTGGAGGATGAGCAGTGCAGCTGCTGCTCCGCTTCATCGATAGCATTCTCATTGGATGCATGTGGTTGCAATTGCCCTAGCTCCTCGTGGCCCACCTCCAACTCTAGCTGCTCCTCTGCCACATCTTCGCCTTCGGGTTCGTCTTCATCCAGATCTATGTAGATCAAAGGACTTGCTGGTTCTGGTTCTGGTTCTGGTTCTGCCACTATCTCTATCTCTGCCTCTGGCTGTGCCACTGTCTCCGTCTTCCGCTCAGCCATGGGCTCCATGGCTGTCATATCATAGGTGGACATGCCCAGCGTCGTGTCCAGCATTTGCAGCATTTGTGGCAGAGTTGTTGCGCCAATGGGCACTATTTGTCCCAGCGAGGATGGCATGGACCAAATTGCTGACGAGCTGCTCGGCTCATCTATGTCCCCGCAAATGGTTGTTCGCTCCGAGATCTTTGCCTGGGGGCTGATACTGAAGCAGCTGGCCACTCTGGCTTTGCTCTCGAACATTTTCGAGGAGCAAACTGGCGGCACAAAGGCATTCAGCTGCAGTGATTCGGTTGTGCTGCCCAGTTGTACAGTGGCAAAGCTGCCAAAGCCGCTGCTCAGTGAGCTGCGAGGCAGCGGGCCAGTTGGTGATGCCAGTATCAATGAACGTGGCTGTTGCTCTAGCTGTTCCTCTGACTGTTCCTCAAGCTGTTCTTCTGGTTCTTCTTTTAGCTGTTCTTCTGACTGTTCTTCTGGTTCTTCTTTTTGCTGTTCTTCTGGTTCTTCTTTTAGCTGTTCTTCTGATTCTTCTTTTAGCTGTTCTTGTTGGTGTTGCAGCTGTTCCAGCTGCGGTTGCTCACGATTGATTCCAATAAATGAAGCAAATGAAGCATTCGCTGAGGCCAATGGCGACATATACTCGGACTCGGACTCTGCGTCCGAAGTATCACTGGGCTGCTGTTCCTGTTCCGCTTCGGGCTGGGAACTTGCTGATTGTTGCTCGATTGCCACAAATATCTCATCGCCACCCAACTCCACATCCGACTGTTCGTCCTCGTCCACCATCATCATTTCCACATTCTGCATTGCGGGATTTAGTGGTATGGGTGGCAGGAAGCTAAATGTCGGACGCTCCATGGATTGGTGTCGAGGCACACGTGCCTTAATTATGGTAGGACGTTGGTCCTGGTGTGTGGCTGATGCCGCCACATAGTCGGGCACCAGATAACTGGGGGGATTCAGCAAATCATTTGTCAAGCGCAAATCGTGTAGATCCAAAAGCAAATCCGGATTCTCCTGCTCTTGTACATCCTGCTCCTCATCCTTGCCGAAATGGTCCTCTGCTGTTGCAGCTTCGTCCAATAGGCGACGCCGCTTGGGCTGCTGAGCCATGGCATCGTGAGCGTAGCTCGGATTTGGACGCTTCTCTCCATGCTTGAATTGTGTGGGACGCACATGGCGGCGCAGCTGTGGCACCTCCTGCGTCGATTGCGCCGCATTGCGCAGAAAGGGCATATTACGGCTGTCCAATGTTTGGGTCTGCTGCTCGCTGGTATGGCGTGTCGCCCAGTGGGCGCTCAGTGCGGAGCTCTGAAAGATGTTGCCGAGTTGACCGTTGGCGCTTTGTTTGGCCAGCTGGCAGCTAAACGGCTCCGGCGATGAATTGCTCAACTGATCCCCATTCAACTGATTGCGTATGCGAAAATATGAGCCCGCAATGGATTGAGTGACGGGCGCCATGGTGGTCCGGTAGGCGGACAAGATGCCACTTGTATCATCATTGGCGCTCTGATCTGGCTGCGCGGCCACCTCGTCCATAAAGGACACAGCTTCGACATAATTGCAGCGCTTCAGCAACAGTATCAATTGGATGCAGTCTGTGGCGCGGGTATTGCACTCGCGCAGCTGGCGATAGATCATCTGCTCTTCATCGTCGCTCACGGACAGTGTGGCCAGGACACTAAATTTGCGCTCCATGATGCAATGGCGAAAGAATGGCTGCAGCAACGGACGGCCGTCAGCCTCCATGTAGCTGCGTGCATGTTGAAATGCTTCCGGTATATTGTTGTTGGCCAGAAGCACTTCGAGCTTCAGTTCAGGTGAAACATAGCCGGGTGGCATCTGCACCACCTGCATTGCCTCCGAATTAGCGCTGTAAAAGAGCAGCATATCAATCAAATGTTTTGTTTGCCAATCCGTATAGATGCTGTGACCCAGGCGTCCCCTATACAAAATATCAATTGCCATCTAGGGGATAGAGCGAGAAAGGGCATATGAGAAGACTGCAATTAGAAAGGGATAGCTACAGCTAGAGCTAGAGCTAGATAACTAACCTCGCATTCACTCTTGTCCAGAAACCAAAAGGATACCGCACACTTCACCATGGGCTCCTCAAGGCCAAATGATACGGCAAAACTCTTATACAACTCGCGTTTGCCGCTCTTATAGAATTGCTCCAAGTCCAGCAACAGATACAGCATGAGCTCCAGCTTGTAATCCAAGTGCACGTTCGGCAGCAGCATTAGACGCATCAGCGACTGCAGCGATTGTGGTGGATAGTATCCACTCTCATTGAGCTGCTGCTGCAGCACAGTCTGGAAGCCAGTATGATACAGCAGCTCGTCTATGTAGAGCTTGGCATTCGGTTGCATGGAACGCTGTAAGCGAAGACGTCGTATACTATAGTCCTGCTCCAAGAGCTGCAGCGGCTGCGGCTGGATGCCGCTCTCCGGCAGTATGTCACGATCAATGAGCCAGTAGAGTATGCGCTGATATTCATATAGCGTGCTCAGCGTACGCAGAGTAAAGGCCAAATCAATGATCATCTCGTGATTTAGACGACTTTTGGCCAAATGCAAAATAAACTCTTGCAAATCTTGCAGCTTGCCGAGCTGACTGTTGAGATTCTGGAACTCCTTGCGTTCGCGATCATCCAGCCCATAGCCTCCACTGTCAAAGATGCCCTGGCACAGCTCCGAGCAGCGTGCCTTGATTTGCTTGGAACGCTTCACAATCCAATTGGTTAGCACCGACAACGTTAGCTTTGTCGTGCTCATCATGTTGCACAGAAAGCTGCCGTCCATGCAGTTGCGTGCACAGCTGGACAACAGCCACATACGATTGTGTTCCAAGCCCACGGACAGAATCATCTCATACAGTTCGCGCTGCAACCAGGAAGAAGTCAATAAGTGAACAAGTAAGAAAACTCTAGTCGGGGGTGCCCGACTAGGAGATCCCCTGAACCCCGTCCAATCTGCGTTTTTAAATATACTCAGTTATGTATTTATTAACGCAAAAAAATTTAAGCTTGTCAAATTATTTTGTATATTGAAAAAAAAAAATTTTTTTTCGGTATCCGAAATATAACAAAAACCGAAATTGTATAAAACACAAATTAATATAAATACAAAATTTGGAGACTCTAGCTCAAAAGATGTACGAGATATAATTTATTAACTTCATTTCGATAAGGTTTTTAATCGATAACAAAAGAACGGAAAAAGTTATCGATTTTCTAAAACAAACTCGATAGGCGCGTGCTATACAAGGACTTCCCAAAAAAAGTCAAGTCTCTCGCTCTTATATGTTCTGAGATCGACGCGTTCATACATACGGACAGACGGACAGGGCTTAATAGTTCGTCTCCCTGATCAAGAATATATATACTTTATAGGGTCTGCCACGCCCCCTTCTGCCTGTTACATACATTTGACAGTTTAACAAAACCATTATACCCTGATTTCCCATTTTCAATGGGTTCAGGGTATAATAAGCTGCACAGCTATTGTTAGACATACCCTGGAGAGTGGTGAATGCGGTTCGAATTCGTGAAATTGCGGCAGCAAGCGCAGATTTACAATGTCCGTTAAATAGTTCTCTGGATGAAGGAACACATTCGCCTTGTTGTAGTACAGAGACGCCAGGAAACGATGCTGAACACCCATATACTCATGCTCCTGACAGCCGGTAATTGTCATCAGTAAAGTATCTAAGAGAGGAGAGAGAGAGAGAGAAGCATGAGTTGGATAAGAGAATTAAACAGCAATGAGCCAAAAGACTGACAGAGATAGAGAAGAAAATTGTGAAGCTTGCAGAATAAGTCGAAGCTTTCTCAATTGTGCCCCATTTCCATGTGCTTCGCTAGACTTACCGAACGACAGCGCTTTGGGATAATAATAATCATCATGACGTTGCATGGACATAAATGGAACAATCGAGTTTTCGTCCAGGTGCATGGCCAGTCCAACATGCTGGCCACTAAAGACGAAGCCGCACAGATAATCGATAGCCTGTTCGGATCTCGGCTGACTGGGCATCTCGTCCTTGTACCATTGATTGATATCGAATAGGACTAGTTTATTGCAGTTATCCTTGTACGAGTACCAGGCAATGGCAGTCAGTACGTTGCCATATTCCCCAGAGATGGTTAAGGTTGTGGCTGTGCTGCAGTTGATGACCGAACAATTGCCCTTGTCCAATGTCAGATGGATGCGTGTGGATGCGCTTTGAAAGTCAGCTGCAGCGAAATCGTTACCATCCAGTGACAGTGGAGTCGGACGCTTGTAGTTAAATGAGTGCAGTGAGGCAATCAGGCTATCGTCCTGATCGTAAACTGCACAAATGTAAAAGCTCGGCTCCGGATCATCCGGCGGCACAATGCAGCAGAGTCCTACAATTGGCGACAGCCACTGATCGGCGCCCATGCGCAGCTCTGTGACGACTTTTAAGCTTCTTAGATCATAGATGCAGATGCGTCCATCCTGCATGCCGGCAGCGAAGCCGCCAATCAATGCCAATGGCAATAATTTCGATATGCCATTGGAAACGCCCTCGGGCAACTTTAGCTCAAATGCCAGATGATCGTCTTCACGGCGGCAACGAGGCAGCATCGCCTCCAATAGCTTTGGAGACGAGATGCACTTAATATCGCAGCGCTGCACTTCATTGTCGTGCAGGACACTGGGGAACCTATTGGTGACAACTCGCTTAGCATCCACATCCATCAGAAGCACGCTGCCACTATCGGTGCCCATGGCCAGGCAGCCATCATATTGATTCAATACGGTTTTCTCGCAACAGCGCTCATCCAGAAAGGCCATGCAGCAGACATTGGCTGCCGCTATATTCAGCTCGATGTAGCGCAGCACCTGGCTATTGGTGGGCGTGTAGAGGGCCAGCTGTGTGTAGCCCGGCATAATTTCAATGCACACAGCCAAGAGCACGCGATTCCCAAGGCCTGCCAGGGCCAGCTCCTCAACACAGCGAATGCTGCTGAAGTATCTCTGCTGGCGCTCGTTCTCGCGCAGAAACGTGTAAGTGGCAATGCGAAATCCATTGCTCAGCTGGCATATTAGAATTGTGGCCGCATCCACGTTCTTGCGCGTGAGCCAGCCCCACTTGCCGCGATTAATGATGCCTCCAATATAATCAGCTGCAATTGGCAAAGCAAATATGTATATAATATAAATGTATAAAAATGATATGAGCCCGTGTATTGCTGTAAATCGTAACTACTTACAGGCAATGGCGGTCTCCGGGATGTGCTTGTTGAAGACCTCCTCATAGCCAGGTATAGAACGGTACGGAAAGAAGACGGGTCGATTATCATTCGTTCTGATTTGTTGCCACTCCATATTTATTATTTTGTTATTTGCATTGAATATTTTATATATTTTGTGATTTTCACTTAACTGAACTGCACGCTCGACGATTTAAGATCGAACTGAAATGATTTTGCAATAGCTGTAGCTCAAGGAATTTTAGTTCTTTGACAGCGCGCTTCAGTTTGACATTTTTGCACACGCCGGCTTTGCCTGTTGTTGTTTTGCTTAATTTCAGACGCGGCTGACTGCAATCAGTGTTGGTAAATGCCCGATATGGCTCTACTCTTGATATGTAAATTTCGTATGAGGCGCGATGGTTAAAACGTATTCGTTTTTTCAAAAGTTAAATATCTTACACGTCTTTCTATTATAAACAGAGCACATACAATTATATATTCACTTATTGTCACTCTGATAATTGAGAATTACAACAGTTTCGAGACCGACAAAAAAAAACCTATTTCGCATATATTTGTGTAGTTTTAACGAATATGACTTAACAACACTGCAAGCAACAATGTTTCTATCGATGGGAAATGTATCGCACTAGATTTGTTATCGACTCAGCATGCTGCGTTCCTTGCACACACAGACGTAGCCCCCCGAAAAAAGACATATTTTAACTAGTTCAAATAATTTCAAATGTGAACACACATTATATTTTAAATGTGGCTTCTGCTTTGGCGTTACACGTAAATTCGAATGAAATACCAACTAATCAACCAGAGCAATTGGAAAGAGCGCAGCAGACACACGAGCTCAACGACAGCCAGGCAAGCAACACTAATCGCAATCGCATACGTCTGGGGGCCCTAACCGCATTGGCGAAAAAATTCCGCACAACAGCAACAGCAGCAACATACAAAAATCGAAAGTACACACACGCGCGCGCAACAGAGGCGGTGGCCGAGCCAAGGAGGAGGAGCAGCAGCAGCACCAGCACCAGCACCACCCAAGACTATTCAGCATTAATTTATTTATTTTTGCTTTGAATACCGGCAAACCGGGTAAGACGATAAACAGTGTGCATTAACAGTGTAAACATGCCAGCAAATGGCAAATGCAAAGGATGGCAGCATTTCCGTTACTTTAGACGAAAGTACGCACGCACAGACACGCACACACACACACACACACACACACACGCACGCACACATACCAACACCAACCAGTGTTTAAAGCTTAGCGTGAAGGAAAAACAGCTTTGCAGCTAAACGTGCGCCAATACAAGTGCAACAATTTACCAACACTCGTAAAAAGAACTCAAAGATAATTATACAAAAAAAAAAAAAAAGAAGAGGTGGACGTTAGCAAGGGAGTGGCGCACTTTAAATACTCTACAACAAATTTGCTCATAATGGATGAAGTGAATTTGAGTTTGCTGAAAAATGTGTTCATAGCAAAAATAAAATGTTTAATACAATATATAAAGCATTAACTGGATGCGTCGACTGGCCGAATAGATGTGTACGTAGAGTTACAAAGCTGAACAAACGTATGCCATATGCTATTACATTCTGTGTAAACAAACGAGAATGATTTACTGTGTAGGGTATCTAGCAAAAGAATTGCATTTGAATTAAAAAGATTGCAACATTTATTTAACATTTGTTTTGATGTTATTTATTTTTGATTGTTTTAAATTTATTTTTAAGGTGAAGATCGAGCGAATTGAGCTGCAAACTCGTGGAGGATGGCCCAGCATGGGGTTACGGAGGCTCTAGCCGCAGAACTGGCCAAAGCCGTGGACCTGATAATGCATCCATTGACCGTGCAACAGGCACGCCTGGAAGCTTACATGGCCTGCGAACGTTTCAAGGAGGAGTCGCCGATGTGCGCCCAAGTGGGACTCTATTTGGCCAGCTCGGCTCAGTTCAATCAGGAGGCGCGGCATTTCGGACTGCAGCTCATTGAGTACACAGTGAAATTCAAATGGAATTGCATAACGCACGAGGAGAAGGTGTACATTAAGGATAATGCCATCAAGATGCTAAATATGGGCGTCGGCCCAGCCGAGGATCGTACGCTGCTGCATTTAAAGGACGCTCTCTCCCGCATCATTGTCGAGATGATCAAGCGTGAATGGCCACAGCAATGGTCAGATCTGTTGCCCGAATTATCGCAGGCTTGCAACAATGGCGAGGCTCAAACGGAGCTAGTCCTGTTGGTCTTCTTACGCTTGGTCGAGGATGTGGCCCTGTTGCAGACCATCGAATCGAATCAGCGACGCAAGGACATGTATCAAGCACTGAACAATAACATGAATGATATATTTGAGTTCTTTTTGCGACTGATCGAACAGCATGTGACTGCATTCCGTGAAACAACTCGCCTGGGCAACTATCACAAGGCAAATGCCCATAGTCGAGTCGTGGAGATGGTGCTGCTGACATTGAATGGCTTCGTGGAATGGGTCAGCATCAATCACATCATGTCGAGCAATGGCAAACTGATGCATTTCCTTTGCATACTGCTCAATGATAAAGCATTCCAATGCAATGCAGCCGAATGCCTCGCACAAATCACCAATCGCAAGGGCCAGACCAAGGAGCGCAAGCCGCTGCTCCAGCTGTATGGCGAGGAGCCGCTGCGCTACATCTACACAGCCAGCCAAATGCAGGTGGACAACAGCAATGTGCA
The DNA here is from genome assembly GCA_035045365.1 of Drosophila leonis. Classification (NCBI taxonomy): domain Eukaryota; kingdom Metazoa; phylum Arthropoda; class Insecta; order Diptera; family Drosophilidae; genus Drosophila; species Drosophila leonis. Next base: position 38,593 of record JAWNPC010000934.1, read on the forward strand.
GGCCATCGAACAGCAGCATAATTTCCTCAAGAAGATCATTCAGGTGCTGAATGGCATGGTGCAACAATTGGTTGCGCTCTGGGGCAAGGACGAGGGCACACAGCGACCCGCACAATTGAATATAATGTTTGAATGTTTGCTGCTCCTCGTGCAGCATCCATCGCTGACTGTGGCCCATGGGGCTGCACTAATATGGCAACTGTTGCTGAAGCACGATGGCTGCTCCAAGGATTATCTGATGGTCAACTACATTCCCAAGCTAATACACACCATTGCGCCGCGCATTGTCAAGATACCATATCCCAGCCAACAGCCGGACGGAGTGGCCCAGACCCTATCACCCAATAGCACCGAAGCCTATATACGCTTGGAGTACGACAGCGAGGAGGATTTTGCCATATACTTCTTTCGCTGTCGCACCGACTTCCTTGAGATCTTTCGACAGGCGACGCTGGTGCAGCCCCTGATAACCTATGGCTATTGCGAGCAGTGGCTGCAGCTGCGCCTGCGACATGCCCAATCCGAGCGAGAAAGCTCCAGCATCAGCTGCAGTGTACTCGATCCCATTTACATGGAATGGGATGCATTGGTCTGTGTCCTGGATGGTGTACTTAGTCGCATTTTGCTGGTGGCCGAGCGGCCAGCTGTCGCTGGTGGCCTGCGTTTGCTGGAGGAGTGCCTCAAGCTGGAAACTTCAAATCCATTAATCTATTCCATTCTATTGTCTTGCATATCAGCGCTGTTTGTGTTCCTCAGCATGTCCTCGTGCCAACTGACGCCCAACAATTGTGTGGCCATGAGCGGTGTGGCGCTGCTGCCACGTGTCTTGGACAAGATCTTTCGTGCACTGGTTCTAAAGCCGCCCAACGAACTGGAGAAGGTGCAACAGAAGTCCGCCAAGAATTTGCGGCGTCATGCGGCCTCGTTGCTGGTCAAACTGGCCCACAAATATCCGCTCCTGTTGCTGCCCGTTTTCGAGCAGATCAACAATCATGTGGAGTGCCTGCTGAAGGAGCCGTCGTCGCCTCATCTGTGCCGCATGATGCGCACCACATTGCAGGAGGCGCTCATCCTAATCTCGAATCACTTTTGTGACTTTGAGCGCCAGACGCTGTTCATCGAGCACATCGTTCAGCAGAAGCGCAGCGAATGGCTAAGCTTTGACGAAGCGTTCAATTCACCGCTAAAATTTATACGTTTCGTTGGATTGGATAAGCCGCCTGTCTACGATATCGATCGGGATCCCTCCATTGTGCAACGTTCACGGATCTTGGATGCGCTGCACGTGGTGCTGGGTGTCATTAAGCGTTGCACCTGGCCCGACGATCCCGATCGGGCGCAGCGTGGCGGCTTTGTCATTGGCTGCACAGATCTGGGCAATCCCATCTGCAGGAATCCAGCAACGAAACATGTTGTGCCGCTGCTCTCACATGTGCTGAGCTTGATGCGTGTGCTAAATGAGCTCTTCATGCCGGAGGCATTGGCCGCTCTCTCCGAGGGCTATCGCAATATACACGGCATGCTAGAGCATGAGAAGAAGCTGCTGATGGGCATATGCGCCATACCAGCGGATCCACTCGACACGACCATCAAATCGGAGCCCACGGCCTTCGAGAAGATGCAGAAGTTCATGACTTTGGTCACCGAGGGCTGTTATCATCTGATGGGCTCGGCGGGTCCATCACTCGGTCGTGATCTCTACCAGCTGGCGGGTCTCTCCAATGCCATAATCAGCAATGTGTTTAGCTGCATGGACATCATACCCGATTACCGCATGCGTCCCATAATCCGAGTGTTCTTCAAGCCATTTGTTTACTCGTGCCCGCCCAGCTTCTACGAATCGGTGTTGGTGCCGCTCTTTGCTCATCTGACGCCACTCATGTGCGAGCGCCTGACACGTCGCTGGCTCTACATCTCGTCGCTGTACGAGTCGGGGCAGCTGAATGGCGAAGTGAATGACACACAGGAGGTGCTCGAGGATCAACTGAATCGGACGCTAACGCGGGAATATTTGGATGTGCTGAAGATTGCGTTAGTGGGCGGTCAAATTGGTGCGGATCATGTGAATGCCGCTGGCGGTGCCAATGTGGTTGCCATGGAGAACGAGGAGCATTCCATGGACAGTGCACCACAGTCGCGTGCCGCGCAATCAGCCCTGCTCTCGGATACCATCAGCGATCTGGGTGGGCAGCTGCTGCGCAATGGTCTGATTGGCAACTACATCTTGATGACACTGCTCAAGGCCATCGCTTGGAACGATGGCATGTGCAACATGAAGGCTGTGAATATAGCGGCGCCAGTGATGCGTTTCCTTGCCGCCGAGCAGCTGATGGATGAGAATAAGGCAGTGAGCGCCTTTACGGCTGTCCTGCAGGGCATGCAGGTGCATGGCCAGCATGAAGCCAATCAATCCGGCTTGATAACACTCGGCGTTCAGTTCTATGAGCTGCTGCGTCCCAAATTCCCAGTGCTCAGCGAGGTTCTGCAACATATTCCAAGCGTCAATGCGGCGGATGTGCAAAAGTTCGATGAGAAAATTTCGGTGGCTCCGGTCAAGGGCAACAAGGTGGATCGCGCTAAAAAGGACATATTCAAGAAGCTAACGGCCCAATTGGTCGGCCGCAGCGTCAATCAACTGTTCCGTCACGAGGTGCAAATTGCCAACTTGCCACCAATGCAACCAAATCAAAAGCATGCCGGCACCAATACAACCACAACCAGCGTCGACATCATGGACAGCAATCAGAATGCCAACCTGAGCAAGCTGTTCCGCACCGAAAAGTGACAGACGGCGACGACTCGATGCCGATGCCGATGATGTCGATGATATTGATGTTGCCGCGGCGACGACTGAAACTAAATTAATTGTAAAATATTTAGGCACCAAGAATACCAGCAGCAGCAGCAGCAGCAGCAGCAGCAGAGGTGGGAGGCGGAGGAGGAGCACCTGGAGGAGTAGAAGCAACAACAGCCAACGGAATGTCATCGAAGCCCAAAACCCAACTTTATATACAGCAATAGCTGCAGCTGTTACTCTATCTAAATCTAAATATAGTTATAGCCAAAGCTTCTACACTGTTCTGCTCTGTTAGAGTTGCCCATAGGAGGAGCAGCAGCAGCAACAACAGCAACAGCAACAGCAATGCCGATGCCAAACTGCAGCTATGTCTGCAACAAAGCCTTATCCAAGCTCTGGTTCTAGCTTTAGGTTCAGCTCATATTCATATCATCCGATAGCTATAGCTATAACTTTAACTAGCTGTTCCAACTGCCTCTATAGCTTAAGCAACAGCTTCTACTACAGCTCGAGCTACGTGCTTCAACTTCGTCTCTAACTGCCACATTTGCCACAAGTTTTGCTGCTCCAACTTGCTACACACACACACACACCCACACCCACACACCCGCACACACATATACACAAAAAATTGTAAACTTATTTTTGCTATTATTTATTGTATAATATTTTTAATGTTTAAGTTCTTTTAGCAACTTTTTTTCCTTTTTTTTTAAATACTTTTACATTTTCCAGTTCTTTTCTCCCACTTGTTTTGGCAGATGCTTTTTGTTATTTATTGTTCCCCCTCCAAAATTGTTAATTATTTTGCACAAATACAAAACAAACAGAAGTGAAAAGAGAAGAGAGAAGAGCGGAAAAAATAAATATTTATAATAATAGAGTAAAAGTTAAGAACAACAACAATAAGAACACCAAGTAATGCTCGAACAGCAAATCGGCCTTGCAGTGAAACAATAGTTGAGAGCCCACATTTTTATAAACATTATATAGTATATATATAAATATATAACATTTTTCAATTTGTATATTCGAAATAGAAGCAGAAGAAGAAGAAGAGTAGAATACCCTTAACAAATATTGTATACATATTTGATGAAAGAAAACAAAAATAATGAAATTACGCTTAGGGTTTTAGGCTAAAAACAAAACAGGAGTTATTAATATTAATATGCATCCTTGTACACACAACACACACACACACCACACACAACACACACACCACACACACCACACACACACACACACAACAGACACATCGGGATATATTTTACAATATTCAAAAAAAAACTGAAATTATATTTTTAAAAGCGAATAAAAAACGAAAAACCAAAACAAAATATGTAAGAAAACAAACAGTGAAACAACAACAACAACAAACAAAAACAAAAACACAAAGTGCCGTAAAGTACAGAGAGACATTTAATAGTCGAGGATCCTAGATATACTAATGGGCATCACTCCAAAATAAAGTTAAAGAAAAAACGGGTTTAAATAAAAAACTAAAATAAAACTTAGCAAACGCTGCTTAAATTGTTAAAACATAAACAAACAAGAAATATATTCTAAAGAAACGTAAACGAAACGCATTTCCTAATTACAAAATACGATCCAAAAAGCCTTTTTGCATAATTAGCCAAGTTATTCCAAACAAAATATATATATACAGATATTGAATAATTATATATATATATATTTAAATATCGAGTTTCTCACTGCACAATAATCTCATAAGAAACATTTTTGTAGCTTTAAGCGCAAAAGAAACATTTTTTATACTCGTATGTCATTTTTCCTACTCAAAACAAAGTTCACTTTTAGCCTACAATATAATATAATACAACACATATATATATAGATAGAGAGTGGATATATATATATATGCTACAATTTGTAATAAAAATACGCGTGTGTATATAGATTGTATATATATATATATAAAGTTCTAGTTCCTTCAATTTAGCCACCATGTCGATTGTCGCACAGATTACTCCAATCGGGCACGTGTTCGTTCCTTAGATAGGAGTCTTTGGTCAGCGAACGCGTTTGGATGAGATCTGTGGCGCCGCATAGGGAGCCACCCAGCCAGGCTGTGAAATTCGGCTTGCCAATCGTCTGATAGAACTTGAACTGCAATTGGCCGTGGAAGCGCGTTGCATAGTAACTATCATTGGCCAGCAGATGCTGCAGCTCTTGCTTGAGCCGTGCCAGCAGGCCCGGCACCATGGCACCGCCACCAATCACAAAGATGCTCTCCACCAGGGATCGACGCACATCCATGCTGCAGTCGAGTATGGCGCGCAGTATCAAATGTGGCAAGCTATCGCGTTCATTGTTCCGCTCGAAGAGCAGCTCGTAAACAGATTCACGCAGGCTGCCGGGTATGCTAATGACAGCATCATCATCACAGATGCCATACTCCACATCGGGTGGCGATTGCTGCTCCTCTTTGTTGGCACGCTCAAAGCTGTTCACAAAGCAGGTGCGCACCTTGATATCCTCCAGGACGCTCGGCGTGAGCAATCGCTCCTTAACGCCCGTTGCTAGCAGCTGCCGTTTGATCTCCTCTTGCACTGCATTGCTGCCGTAGCTGTGATCCTTGAAGGCAGCCATAATTTGTACGCCACTGAAGACGGGCATTATCGTTGTCTCACTATAGCCAATGTCCACAACCAGGCCCGTTGGCACGGCCAACGTGGACAGAGCAATCAAATGAGCAGGCACAAAGAGCACAGAGGAGACATCGAAGTGGACGAAGAGTGCACGTGCAAGTGTCTCACGTATAATTGTCTGTCCGTATATGTTCTCCACAATCACAAATTTGCGTTCTTTGGGACTGACCAGCAGGTGCCTGCAATCAATCAACATGAATTAATACAAATAAACTATTTTACAATAAACATCTGAAATTCGTACTTGAAGAAAATGGTTTGCAGAAAGTCGACGATTTGGTCGTACAGCTCCTCAGTTCCTGCATAGTCAAAGAGCAGCTTTGTCTCCCCAGTTGTGGTCAGCACCACCTCCGTGGGTATTATCTTACGTGGATGAGACTCCGCCGCAAAGCCAAGCCTGCAAATATGGATCAAGCGATGATATCATCAGCAAAACACACAATTGTTTTGTTTGTGCAATCGTTGCACTTACTTGGTATATGCATTGCCAATGTCTAGGACGATTGGGGGTTTCTCTTGCATGACGCTTTCGTACAGTGGCATAATTTATATGCTATTCTTTTGCCTACAGTCAACAATTATTAACGAAAACCAAGCCACAGTATGGCAACAGCTGAGTGTTTTGCATATGGCGCTATCGATATGCATTTTTCGAATTACGTGCACTCACGACATATATCGATAGATCTGCGGTACTAAACAACGATGCACTTTTTTTTTAAATTTAGTCAGACAATACACAAAAAAAGGCCCAAATTCGTTTTATCGAAAACCAGTTAACTTTTGACTCAACAAAAATAATTTATTTACTCAAAATTATTTTTTTTTTTACAATTCGCATATTTGCCAGCTTTTGAAAGTAGAAGCAAAGCACTATCGATATATATTATGTATATATTTTGGCCGGCTCAGCTGTTTCTCAAACATCAACAAAGAGTGCCTTGAAGCCTAGAATTGTTTACCACCCCAGCACGGGTTCAGGAATACTTTAATGAATTGTGAGTGCCAGCGTTGAGCAGTTCGTTAAAAACAGCTGAAAATTTCAAAAAAAAATTTAATAAAAATCAAGAAAATAAAACGTTCAAGAAAATACAAAAATTATAGAAGTTCAAGAATTTTACGAAAAAATAAATAAAAAGAAAATGAGTTATAAACGTGAACGTGACATGGAAGATGACTTTGAAGAGACGCGCGAAGCAACTCGCGATGTGGCACAACTACAGGTAAGCAATGGGAACAAACCTAAAACTAAATACGAAAAGAACAAAGATTTTTCCTCAGTTGGTTGAGCCGAATGACAACCAGCTAGAAATGGAGCTTGAATCGAACGGTGGAACTCAGGGGATGCCAATGGTGGAAGCCACATTGGCTAAAAAAAGCGAATCTTCAAGCTCCAGGAAGAGATCTAAAGATAGGAGGAGCCACAAGTCCAAAAAGTCAAAGAGCGACCGAAAGGAGAGAAAGGAGAAGGATAGGAAGAAGGAGAAGGACTATAGGAAGAAGGAGAAGGACTATAGGAAGGAGAAGGACTATAGGAAGAAGGAGAAGGACTATAGGAAGAAGGAGAAGGAAGCTATTAAAAGGCAGCATAAAGCCATGGCCAACAGTAGCGGCGAATCTGTCGGTATTGATTTCTTTGATGCAAATAAGCCGAAAAGACGTAAGACGAGTGGCCCTACCCTTACAGAGGCTGACAAGTTTGCAAGTGCTCCACAACCGGTTAAGCCGAATGTGATGCAGCGCGACAGCTGGATGACAGAGAGTGCACCTCTCAATCTGAAAACTTATGGCAACGAGCGCAAGGAGCCAATGAAGCCCAATGCAAAGGGTCAGCCGGCCGAAGCCTATGATCCTACAACAAATCGTAATGAATTAAATCCTTACTGGAAGAGCAATGGCAGTGGTCTGCCTGAGTTTCAAAAGCCAAAGTCTGACGATGACGATGATGACAATGACTCCGACACTGATGACGACGAGGAAGAGGAGGGCGATGAGGAGAAGGACGAACAACGTCCAGTAAAACTAGCTATGACTAACAATGCAGGCTCAGGCAATTGGCAGGAGTCCTGCTCCACTGTAGCCGGTGGCAGCAACTGGCGTCGTAGTCTGTCATCCAACTCCTCATCCTTCTCGGAGGAGGAAGACAAAGAGATGGCAAAATTATTGACCGATGTGGAGCTGAATGCATTGGCCGGCAGGGTCATCAAAGCTGAGCTCAAGGGCAATGCGAAGCTGGCTAAACAGCTCAACGAGCAGCTGGAGATGGCACGCAAAATGCGCGCCGAGCAGAAGCCCATTGGCGGCAAACCGCATGCCGCATTCAAACCGATGTTCACATCGGACCATAAGGAGGAGCACATACTGCTCACCACCACCGATTACGCTGGAAATGTACGTCCGTTGGTGACAACCGAAACATCACGTGGACACAAATCGCGTGACAAGAAGCACAAGAAGAAGACGGAGACCCATTCGGGTGGCAAGCGCGACCGCTACTTTGCCGACGACGATCGCTACGATCTCAAACAAATGGTAAATCCTATATATATATAAGAGCTTTAGCTATATATTTGAAATTCTGGTTGTTTTTCAGTTTGAGCGTGAGAAGCATACCTCGGCAAATGACTCTGATATGCAATTCGTTAAGGCTATCGCGCAGAAGAAGAATCCCAACGATGAGCTTGACAATATATTCGAGGATCAGATACGCAAGAATGTGTCAGAGACAAGCGATGAGCGGCATAGAATCAAGAAGGCCATAAAGGAGCAGGAGAAGCTACGAGCCACTATAGACAATTGTAGATACTGCTTCGATTCACCTAAGCTGAATAAGCGCTTGATTCTGACCGAGGGCAGTCAGATCTATGTAGCTCTGCCCAACTATGTGGGCGTGGTGCCGGAGCAGTTCATTATAAGTAGCATGCAGCATGTCTCAGCTAGTGTCATGCTCGACGAGGATGCATGGGAGGAGCTAACTGACTTTCGTCGTTCTCTAACCCAAATGTTTGCTAAACAGCAAAAGGATGTGATATTCTTTGAAACATCCAAAAAGTCGCGTAGACGTCGCCATTTCACTATCAATTGCGTACCATTGCCGTCGAAGGATGGCGAGTTGTTGCCATTCTTTTTCAAGAAGGCCATTGAGGAGTCTGAGGAGGAGTGGTGCATTAACAAGCAACTGATTCCATTGGACGATAAGACAGTGCGCGCTGCTGTACCAAGAGGCATGTCCTATTTTTGGGTCAACTTTGGCATGGGTAAAGGTTTTGCTCACGTTATCGAGGACCAGGAGCGTTTCCCGAGATTCTTCGCACAGGTTTGCTTAAAATACATATATTATATACATATATATATATATATTATTTCTTATTTATTTAGGACATTATTGGCGGTATGTTGGATCTAAATCCGCTTACATGGCACAAGGAACGCACCCATCACCATATATGCCCACTGGTTAAGTCCTTTACCGATGCCTGGAAGGCACACGCTCGCACTTAACAATAAGAAATTATTTTTACGTTATGTGAAATTAAAATATATCAATAAAATGTAGTTAATTAAATTAATTAATTATTTTATTTTTTATTATTTCAAATATCGATATTTTGCCGTCCGTCGATAAGTACGGCACGGTTTTCATTAACAACACTGGCAATTTCCTACGATTAGGTGGCAGCCTTAACATCCACAATAACCGCAGCCAACTTCGAGCGTCTTGTTCTTTTTTCCGGTTGACTTTGACTAGCAAGGTAGTGCTCGCGTTCGTTTACTCAAATATATTTTTTTTTTGTTTTTAAAATATTGCTGCAAATGCCTAGCAATAAATGAAAATGTGTGTCCACTACAGTGACAGAGTGAATGTTGCAATTGAATTCATTTTAAATGTCAAAATCTGCATTTAACACTTGAAAAGCAATCAAATTTTACATTTGCAGAATGTTTGTTGTCTTTGTTTGCATGTGTGCGTGCGCACGCGTGTGTGTGTGTGTGTGTGTGTGTGTGTGTGTGTCGCGTTCGCGAATAGCAACGTGTTTTCTTGATCAAATTTTTTTATGCAATGTTTTTTTTTTCTGTGTTTATTCGTTTCTAGATGCCAGGTGTCACAGTGAAGGATATTGACCAACATGCCGTTACCAAGGCGGTCGCTGTTTTCCTAAAGAAGTAAGTCTCGTGTGAGCACTACACAACACTATATTTTGTGTGTGTGGGGGTGTGTGTGTGTGTAGACATAACCTCACAAATGTGCCTATTTGTTTGTATATATTGATGATTTATTAACTTTTTGGCATATTTTAGGACTGGCAAATTGAAGGTGCCCGACCAGATGGACATCATCAAGACAGCCAAATTCAAGGAGCTGGCACCCTACGATCCCGACTGGTTCTATGTGCGTTGCGCCTCCATTTTGCGTCATCTCTATCATCGCAGTCCAGCTGGCGTTGGCTCCATCACAAAGATCTATGGAGGACGCAAGCGCAATGGTGTGCATCCATCACATTTTTGCCGTGCCGCTGACGGTGCTGCCCGCAAGGCACTGCAGGCTCTCGAGCATGCCCGCCTTGTTGAGAAGCATCCCGAGGGTGGCCGCAAATTGAGCTCGATTGGACAGCGCGATCTGGATCGCATTGCCAATCAGATCGTTGCCAAGCAGCGCGACGCTGCCAAGCAAACGGGCCCCATTGTTATTTCCAAGTAAATTTTGATATGTGGACAATGCGACGAGAAGTCTATAACAAATACACAATTTATATTTTAGACTTGTAATCAAAGAGTTTTCTTTATTAGCACAACATAAACGGGCTCAAATGTTTGACTTAACTCTAAGAATTCTAGATGGTCCAAATATGTATATATATATATATAATATATATCATCTAAAACTTTAACAGCATCTTCAGCAGTTTGTCTATGAGGAACTAATAAGATCTAAGCATATCATTGCTACTGTCTGTTGCAAGAGATCCCATGATGCTTGAGGTATCATATCATATAGAGCAAGCTGTAGGCCTGGAGTTAAATAACTTATGTTCCACATTTGTATTGCCTAAATAGAAGCGAGATGCATATGGCTGTTGGATAGCTAATAGTCTTAACTATTCTATGACAGCTCATAGAATCTGGCTTATAGATTCTATATGCGCAACGTCAAACGAGTTACCTAGCTCCATTCCAACTGTCTATGCAACGAATACAACTGGTTTGCAGTGGAGAATCTTTAAAATTGTAGATCGAACATCTGTATCAAGAATACATATCTTCAAGAGAAGAGCAGCTTTAAAGCTATGCAGTAAAAGACAAGAGCAGGGACTATGAATCATGCTACACATGGAAGCCCAATCGGAGCAACCTTTAAAAAGTATATAGACGATATGATATTCTATATTTATGATATGCTATAGTTACTATCCGCTACTGATGCTGAGCAAGAGCTGATATAGGGTATATGTATATACTTCATATAAATATAGATATCTACAGCTGTGTTCATTAAAATAGTAGTGCTCTGCTGCAGATTCTAGAAGGCATATTAGATATACAGCGGTGTTCATTAAAATAGTAGTGCGCCTAAAAATGTTGCCCAGCAAAATGATACGTCCTATTCCGACAAAGACCATATCGACTTGATATTTAGTGAAATTAGTTAATTTAAACAATACTGAATAATTTAGAAAAGCTTAGATGTAGGCTTCCTGGTCTGAATATGAACGGCATCCATTGGGCTCCATTGGTTGGGTTCTACCTTGCCGTTTGACTGGGGAATCAGGCCTAGTACTTAGCTGGTGTTAACTTACATATATATAAATATATATGTAAGTTTTAATACTCGTTGCAAATATGAAGTTTATCCCAAAATGTTGTTCAACATTTGAGTCGCACTACTATTTTTATGAACACTACTGAAAATCTTGTATGCCTTAGAGAGCACATACATATGTATATTTTTATAGAGTATACATAACTAATTGAGTTTTATATAGAGTAAATGATATACAATAAGCTATATAAGCTGCAAGTTGTAATTTATACAAGAAATGCATTTGTTTATAGTAAATTTATTTAAAATTTATGAATGTTTGTATTATGGGACTTAGGACTAGTTTGTGTTTGTTAAATAGTTTACATTTAACCTTTATCCGACGCCTAAATATCTCTGTTAAAGTTAGCAAACTATCCAAAGTGGATAAAACTGCTTTAGAGATTGGATATCAGACTCTATCCAAAGCCTCGACCATGACAATGCTGTTGCCGCGAATAACCTGCAAATAGAATTGTTGAATATCGTAAGAATAGTAAATAATTATAGTGTTGTTGCTCAGTGTTGTACGTACCACCATGCCAATGCTGTTCTTGGTATTGTCCTTGCACTCCTCCACCGTATCGTCGAGCACAACGTTCATGAATGGATCGAAGCCGCGCAGAATGCCGGTGACAGCGCGGCCGCCATTTAGCTTCAGCATCATGCGCTTGTCCATGTATCTGATCGAAAAGAGATAAATGGGCAGTTAGCAAACACATATCTAGTTAGCAATAGGCTACAGTTACTCACTTTTTCAGCTCTGGCGGATGTGCTTTCGACATTTTCGTTTATACAAATTAAGAAACGAATTAGCTGCAAATCAAGTAAATGTAAATGCAAAAGGGAGGCGGTGTGACCGTTTGTTCAAACGTTTGTACAGTGCTGTAAAATGCAGTGAATAGAAATGCACTAAATGTGCTAGTCAACTATCGTACAACACATACACATATTTGGGTCATGACAGCGATAGTATCGCGTGCATTGAGCGATAGTTTTGCAGCTCTCTCGTAGCAACAGAGCCAACGATAACTGCTAGCATCGGCAATTAATAAGTTTTTAAGTTTATTTTTATTAGGTTTCAAATTGTGTTTGTTTGTTTTTTTATTTGTTTTTTGGTGTACAGTGTATTTATGTTAACTGATAAATAAGCCCAGCATTGAATGAAACCATGCAAATTGTGCATGTGAAAGTCGATTGAAAGCGCTAAACACGAAATCCACATAAATCGCATCCGTCGCTGTGTGTCTGTTTGTATGCGCCCGAGTGCGAGTGTGTCTCTCTCTATCTGTGTGCGTGTGTGTGTTTGTCTGTGTCTGTTTGTGTGTGTGTGTGTGTTGTATGTGCGTATGTGTTAGTGTGGCCAAAGACTTTGTCGTCGCCTATTGACGGCGGACCCAGCCAAAAGGGCGGGTAAAAGAAAAGTCAACAAACGAGAGAACGAGGGAACTAACAACTCCCTGGCAATTGCAATTGACGGCGCCATAATAACGGAACAAGCAAAAATGTTCACAAAGAAGAAGAAGAAACCGCTGATCTCGATGCCCAGCAACTTTGAGCATCGCGTGCACACGGGCTTCGACAAGCGCGAGAATAAATATGTCGGCTTGCCATTGCAATGGGCCTCCATAGTGGGCAACAATCAGATTCTAAAGTCCAGCAATCGGCCCTTGCCACTTGTGGACCCATCGGAGATAACGCCCACAGAAATACTGGACCTGAAGACAATTGTGCGTCCGCATCATAATAACAATAAGGCGGACACAACGTCGCTCAATAGCAGCAGCAGCAGCGCCCTGATGATGAACAATCCAGCGATGCTGCAGCAGCAGCAGCAGCAACAATTGCTGCCAAAGACTTCACATGTGGCCCGCTCCAATTCGTTGCGCAGCTCCAGTCCGCCGCGTGTGAGGCGAGTGGCGAATGTGCCGCCCGCTGTGCCAGAGGAGGAGCTGCCAACTGGCACGCCCACGCCAGGCTTTAAGCAGCAGCAGCTGCATCAGCAGCAGCAACAGCAGCAGCAGCAACAACAGCAGCAACCAATGCCACATAATCTTTTGTATACCAGTCAGCATATCCATTCACATTCGCATTCACATCCGCATCCGCATCCACATTCCAATGGCGGGCTAACAGCTCCTTTGGCTGTGCGCACCGATCCGTTTCGCATGCCACAGCAGCTGCAGCAGCAGCAGCAACAACAGCAGCCGCAACAGCAAACGTCGCCAGTTAGCTCTGTGGCCAGTTCGCATCACAACAACAACAATAACAACAACAGCAACAACAACAACAATGGTCAAAGCTATCCAATGTATCCTGCCTCCCAGCAACAACCAAATCAGAATCCACATGCCAACAAGCAAGCGACAACAGCAGCAACAGCAACATCAACCGCAACAGCATCGCGTGCCAGCTCCAGTTCGAGCGGCAATGCTGCTGCCGCCGCCGCCTTGGCTGCCCAAGCACAGGCGCAACCAAAGCAGGAGCAAAGGCTGACGCACGAGCAGTTCCGTGCTGCCTTGCAAATGGTTGTCTCCGCCGGTGATCCGCGCGAGAATCTCGAGCACTTTAACAAAATAGGCGAAGGCTCCACGGGCACTGTGTGCATAGCCACCGACAAGTCAACAGGTGAGTGACTAAGCTGGATAACTCATAGCTGACTAACTAACTCCTAACCATCTCCCGCTCTCTGTCTCTCCCTCTGCTTTGGCAGGTCGTCAAGTGGCTGTTAAGAAAATGGATTTGCGTAAGCAGCAAAGACGCGAGCTGCTCTTCAATGAGGTGGTCATCATGCGTGACTATCATCATCCCAATATTGTGGAGACATACTCCAGCTTTCTGGTCAACGACGAGCTCTGGGTGGTCATGGAGTATCTGGAGGGCGGCGCACTCACCGACATTGTCACACATTCCCGCATGGACGAGGAGCAAATTGCCACCGTTTGCAAGCAATGCCTGAAAGCTTTGGCCTATTTGCATTCACAGGTGCGTGACCAGCATGGCCAACAGACAAGTTGGGCAGCCAAGTTGTCAGCCAAAAGCCTCGCCCAATGCCTTTTCACTTCTCTCTGCACTCTTTCAATGCCTTTCTATTTTCGTTCTTTTGCGCTTTCTTCTTTTTCGACGTTTTGTGGTTTGATTTGGTTTCGTTTGGTTTCCATTTCCAAATGTCGCCCGTCGCATAGGTAATGTGATAGCCTGTTAAGTGGGCGCTTGGACGACTGGGTGATTGGGTGGTGGTGGTTACCTGATTGCTGGGCGCACATAGCGCTTCGGACAACCACAAATTTCGCTGACCCAAACCTTTGTCTGCAAATAGAAGTTCAGTTGAATGTGACTAATAGGCTTAACCAGGCAGTTCTTTAAGTATTTATATATGTATATGTATGTAGGTATATATGTATTTGTATGTGTGTACACTCATATATATATGTATGTGTATAGGGTATATATATTTTCTATTCGTGAAGCATCTATGAGAAATAGCGATTACCTAACGATTTCAATTAAAATGTTTATTTATTCATCGAGGAAATGCAACAGGGACAAGGGAAGGAGAAGGAGAATGAGAATTAGAGAGAGAGAGAGAGGTAGGTTAAGCAAGATCAAGTAGGGGAGAGAGAGAGATATAGTAGGAGAGGGAAATATAAAGATGAACAGAGCGCGAGAGATAGAGTCTGAGAAAGAAACAGATAGAGAGAGAAAGATATCAATGGAGAAGAGATGCAGAAATGATCAAGAGAGAGAGGTAGAGAGAAAGAGAGAGAGATAGAGTGAGATATACAGAGAAAGAGAGCGAGGGAGATACAGAAAAAGAGAGAGGGAGATACAGTGAGAGAGAGAGAGATACAGAGAAAGAGATATACAGAGACAGTGAGATGCAGAGATAGAGAAAGAAAGAGATACAGAGAAAGAGAGGGAGATACAGAGAGGGATACAGAGAGAGAGATACAGAGAGAGAGAGAGAAGTACAGAGAAAGGGAGATACAGAAAAACAGAGAGGGAGATACAGCAGAGAGGGACAGGGGTACAGAGAAAGAGAGAGGGAGAGTGAGAGATACAGAGAAAGAGAGAGAGAGATACAAAGAAAGAGAGATACAGGAGAGAGAGAAAGGCCAGCAGATAGAGGGTGCGAGATAGAGTTACAGAAAGATAAACAGAACGAGATACAGAAAGCTAAAAGGAGAGAAAGAAAAATAGATACTTGAAAGTGAGAAAGAGAGATACAGACTAAAAAAAGAGATCGAGAGAGCGAAAGAGATGCATAGGTAAGAGTGAGGTGCAGAGAAACAGAGTTCTCTATAATAGACGAAGGTGAGAATATAAAATAGCTAGAAAGAGAGAGAGAGAGAGAGAGAAATAGACATTCAGATTTAGGGCGAGAGAGAGAGAGAGAGATCTCGAAAGTACTTATCGAAAACTGAGTATGTTTTAGTCGTGCACACATCAAGCATTCGCCATTTTCACTAGTTTCTTATGTCAAATACAAATGGAGATAGACTAAGACAAGTTTCTAAAATATTACTTTTATTTGAAGTGTAAAAGTTAGTTATTACAGGGTATCTCTCAGTTAGGTAAGAATAGAGTGCAGTTGGCAAACTTACTTTGTCAAAAGAACAAAACTGTTTTCTAAATAGTCTCACAGAGACTCAAAGGGAGAGAGAGAAAGAGAGAGAGAGAGAGACAGCCAGATAGGGTATCTATTAGTCATGCTAGTTAGATTATCATTTATCATTTCGTAATTCTACTTTATAAAAGTTTAAGTCATTCCCATTCTCAACTCAATTTAGAAAACAGAGAGAGAGAGATTGAAAGATAGAGTGAGAGAAAGAAAGAGGAAAAGTGAGAGAGATAGGATAACTCATGCTAATCCATATGCATTCTGATCTTATGCTAATCGCATTTCCCTTTCTATTTTGTAACAGGGCGTCATCCATCGCGACATCAAATCCGATTCGATACTCTTGGCCGCCGATGGTCGGGTGAAGCTGTCGGACTTTGGTTTTTGTGCGCAAGTGTCGCAGGAGCTGCCCAAACGGAAATCCTTGGTTGGCACACCGTACTGGATGTCGCCGGAGGTCATTTCGCGTCTGCCATATGGCCCCGACGTGGATATCTGGTCGCTGGGCATTATGGTCATCGAAATGGTGGACGGCGAGCCGCCGTTCTTCAATGAGCCGCCATTGCAGGCGATGCGACGCATTCGTGATATGCAGCCGCCAAATCTGAAGAATGCCCACAAGGTGTCGCCGCGTCTGCAATCGTTTTTGGATCGCATGCTCGTCCGTGATCCGGCACAGCGTGCAACGGCCGCTGAGCTGTTGGCTCATCCATTTCTGCGGCAAGCGGGACCGCCGTCTCTCTTGGTGCCGCTCATGCGCAATTCGAGGCATCACACCTGATCCTAATGATTCGATTGAGTTACATTTGCTGCTCAAGCTCCCGCTCCTGCTACTGCTACTGCTCCTGCAGCTGCTGCTCTTGTTTCCGCTTTCTAGTTTACAAGCTCCACTTAAATGTAGTATTATTCCATATTTTTTCGACACGGCAATTGCTACTTAAACTGTTAACCAGCCACGCCCATAACATCCCCCACTCACACTCATCCACATCCATCTTCATCTTTTATTTGTTTACTTTACTTTCTGTTAAGCATTTTATGTTGGCTACAGCAAATACTTTATATATATATATAGAAACCTAAACATATTTTTATTAAAAACATCAAGAAAACATACGCTCTATAAGTCATAGCCACGCCCCCAATTTGTAATTTATATTGATAGATAACAATCTATATCTTGATCTATATCTATGTCTATGTCTATGTCTCTATAACTAAGCTCGAACGAAAATGTGCCTTGTGACTAGGAAACATTGAAATATTGAAATATTGAAATATTATATATATATATATATATGTGTGTGTATCTGAAGCGCCATTTGGTAAAAGCTAATACTCGATCGTTAGTGTTCTATATATATACATATATATATACATATACTTATATACATACATATATTTGCAGACCAAATTGGAAATGCAAATTTGAAACTCTCCACAACAAAAAAGCGGGCAAAATTCTTGTCAATATATAAAAATGCTTTTACACAATTATTAATATTATTATTTTTTTTTTAAATTAATATATATTCAATTATGTATATATATATATACATAAACATTGTTCGAATATATTTAAAACTAAACAAAATATCGAAGCGAATATATAGTACTTAATGTCTAAGTATTGAGAGACAACGAATCAAGCAAATATATATATATTGCTCAACGAATAGCAACTTCTATATAGATATTTATATAAATTTTATATCATACATAAGATTTGATTATACAAAATTTTTACATTTTTTTAAAGTTTGCCGAAACTTTTCGGTTTCCGTATTTGTGAATTGTTAAAAGAAAACATCAAGATGAAGAAGAAGGAGAAGAAGAAGAAAGAGAAATACATTCCCCGCCCCCACACACAATTGGCAAAAAAATCCATATTAAGCTGATTTTTTTTGCAGTGTTCTGTAATTATTAACGAATAAAATACACAAGTATTGAAACGAAATTTGTTTTTTTTTCTCTATTTAAAATTTTCAAAACATATTTCTGGATTTTTAAAGAAATTGCTAATATTTTTTACTGATTTATTTATTTTTTATTATTTTATTTATTTTGCTTTTCTACTGATTTATTTATTTAGGTAATTTTGAATATAATGTTGAAAAAACAAGCAACTTTTTAAGTTAGAGCTAAATTGAAAATACATTTAAAAATAAAAAAAAGATAAGATCCACACCAAAACTTGTCTTTAGGTATGCCATGCAGCTAGAAACCTGGAAAGACATAAGTACAACATTTTTGCTACTTTTCGCCTACAGAATTTAGTAAAGTTTTCATATGCAAAAATACGAAATTTAAGAAACACATTTTAAAGTAAAATAAAAGTTCAGCAAATTCGTTCCAGCTCAAGTTGAGCTGTTCTAAATCAAACGCCCATAGATGGCGCACTAGTTTTTAAAAGGAAACTGTTTTTTACCGTTTGTAACCGGTTCGTCTTACAGCGCTTGCTCTGGAGGACTACATTGCAAATTTTGCTGCTTGTGCCTCAGCTAACCTGAACCGGTTCAAACCGCTTCAACTAAAAGTAACCGCAAAAAATAAAAACAAATACAAAACTTTTGTTTAAAAATATTTTTTTCTGTCATTTTTTTTATTTATTTGTAATGGTTGTTTGTTTGTTGTTGTTGTTGCTTTAGGCATTATTTTAGATTGTTTATCAAGTGAAATAAATGTGTGTGTGTGTGTGTGTTTGGGTGTGTGTGTGTGTGCGCTGATATATGAGCTATAAATATTCCAATGCAAATATATATACACAAATACAAGCGCACAAAGGCAAGTGGGAAAAGGTTGCGGTATATGTGTGAGTGTGAGTGTGTGATGAGCTATGCATGTGCGTATGTGTGTGTGAGTGTTGTGCATAAAATACATAAATAAATCTTGCTACAACACTGCACTGCTACGCACACAGGCGCACACATGCACTAGCGCCACACGTTGAAAAAAAAATGTACTAAAAACTAAACAGGCAGAGCTTGAGCTGCCCTTAGCTAGCAATGAGTGTGAGAGAGACAGTACGTGTGTGTGTGTGTGTGTGTGTGTGTGTGTCAGCTGATTATATTATATGTATGTATGTATGTATGCATGTATGCATGTTAGCAGGCCAAGCTTGAGCCGTCCTTGGGCTAGCCATGCATGTGAGCGAAAGACAAGGAGAGAGAGAGAGAGAGGGAGTGGGAGTGGGAGCGAAACAGTGTGTAACATAACTGTTAAGTTACAGTGCCTTATAAAAGTGTGTGGATGATGTATGTAAGTTAGCTTAGTTGCGCTTCCTCAAGGCCAGGCGACTGCTGAGCGGACGCTTGGGCTTTGGCTCCTCCTCCTTTTGCTGCTGCTCCGATTCCTCGGCAGCGGCATCCACCTCCGGCTCCGCCTTGACGGGCTTCAACAGCTTGCGACGATTAACTGGAAAAGTCAATTGGAATTGCTGGAGAGGATTTGGGATTTGGAATGTGAGACTTGGCATCACTTACGTGCCGAATTGCTCTTGTAGCCCTTGGCGGCGCCAGCGGCGGGTGCAGCCGGTGCCGGTGCCTGGGCGCTGGCAGCCTCCTCATGGTCGGCGGGCTCCTCGTCGGTCTTCTTGGCCGCTGGCTTGTTGGCTGGCGTCTTCTCGTTGCGATGCTTCTTGGCATTCTGCTGGCGACGTTTCAGCGAATTGAGGAAATCATCGTTGGAGCGGAATGGCCGGATGACGGGGCCCACTTTCTTGGGCGCCTCCGTTGTGGTGGTCGTGGAGCTGGCGCCACCCTCCTCCTGCTCATCGCCATACTGGCTGCCATGGTCGCCGGCACCGGCGCCGCCCTCCTCATTGTACTCATCCTCCTCGGCGCCATCGTCGTTGGCCGGCGCCGCCGTTGTCGTTGTCGTTGGCTTGGCCGCCTTGCCCACGGGGCGACGCAGTGCAGCGATTCTCTTCGCCGGCGAAACGTTGCCAGCTGGCGCTCCCTCCTCCTGGGCGGCAACCAGGCCGTAGCACAGTGCGCAGATGATGAAAAGCAGGCAACTACATTCAATGAGAAAAGACCAAAGTAAAATCAATTTCCATTTGCAGGTTATGTTGAGCATTTGAGGTTATATAGAAGATTTGAGGTTATGTGCGCAATGCTTTTTAATTAAGACACAAAACTTGGATTATTATGATAAAAGCAGAAGAAGAAGAAGGAGAATTTAAAGTTTGAATTGAAGGCTTAAGGTATTAAAATGCAGTTTGAGGTTATGTATATAATCTTTTTTTTTTTTTGTGGCTTTATTTGCTGTTTATAAAGGTCTCAAAATTGTCTTAAACTTGCTTTGAGAAGCAGAATTATTCAGGTTTTTTATAGACTTAAAATTTTTGTTTTTTTTTTTGAGGTTATGTTTGATATTTAAGGTTATGTGATATGCCAAAAGACAAGAAATAATCGAAAATTTAGTTATTATTTTAATTAGAAACTGTATTTGTGTCTTGTTTTAGCAAAATAGATTGAATTAGCATTATATTTATTAGATTATTCGTAGTATCTTTAAGCAGTAAACATTTGGAGGTTATGTTTGCTGTTTGAGCTTAGAAAACACTCAAACTTAAAATACTCATATATATGTATGCATGCTTAGATGCTGTAAGCCGGCTAGGCTAGTCAGAGTCGGGAGTACTCGACTAGCACATGCCCTATCTAGACAATTAGCTATAAATTTTCATTTCTATATGGGCGATAGTTATAAAAATTTGTATACATTTCAAAACTGTTAATGCCTTAAGACTGTCGAACAAGTCTCTTATAGTCGTCAAGCCTTTGTTGAGCTCTTGCTTCAAAATAAAGTCGAAATATCGATAATTATCGATAGTATGAGTAATGAGAGATGTTGTCGAACATAAATGAGGAGGACTCTAGCTTTGCAAACGGACGGACGGACGGACGGACGGACGGACGGACGGACAGATAAATGGACGAACGAACAGCCATGGCTAGATCTAGTTAGCTTATATATGCCTTATATGCCACGCCTCTTCCTCTGCCTGTCACATGCACACCCCACCAAACAATATGCTCTGCTATGTATAACAGGGTATTCAAAAGAAAAAAGTCAAATGTAATAAAAGCTGTCAGCTCGCAGTTCGCACCGAAACCGAAATATGTTGCCCAACGAGCACGAGGCACAATTTCAATTGAAATTCCCCCATATTCAATTAGCTGCCATCTCTCAGAGATATATATATATATATATAAATACTATATATATAATACATATATATATATATATATATAGTATATATTTATATATATGCATGATATCTTTGCAGTCTGGTTGAACGGGTTGTGCTGAGAACCTGAACCGGACTTGGTTAATAAAAAAAGACACAAAAAAAACACGTATCATACATAACTATATCTATCTACTATATATATATTCATATATATATACATATATATATATATATATATCGGTTAGACCATAAAGATATGTATGCCTCGGCGGCGGCTGCTGCTGCTGCTGCTGCTTCTTCCTCTTTTAGCGCCTGCGCTGTGCTAACAATTATTAATGCTTAAAGGTCAGCTAAACGGGTTTTTGCTTTTATTTCTCACATTTTGTTTTTGTTTATTTGTTGTTGTTGTTGTTGTTGTTGTTTTTTCATATTCACTTTCGATTTTAAATTTATAATTTAACGCAGAAACAAAAGACTTAGGCAGCGAACTTGTTTTGAAATACTTCTGGCCGGGACTCACGCTCGCTGCTGCTGCTGCTTAGACATAGGCTAAGGTTAGCTCTGCCTGCCTCTCCCACACCCACACACACACACACACAGGTACGGCCACCCCCTCCCCCCCTTTGGGCAACAGGTGCTTATGCAAAAGGCAACAGCAACAGCAGCAGCAGCAGCAACAGCAACAGCAATGCAAACCTGTTGCTCGCTGCTTGTAGCCAGAATAAATTTGAATGCGCGCCTGCAGTTGGCTAATAACGGTAAAATGTGCAAGCCACAAAACAGTTGCATTCAAATGCAACTGCATGAGCAGGGAGAGGCCCCAGCCACGCCCACAGCCCACAGCCCACAACCGCCCAGCTAGCCAAGACAACAGCTGCAATTGCCGTTAGCTGTTGCTGCTGTTGTTGTTGCTGTTGCCGCCGGGTTGCATCTTTTCGCATTGATTAGGGTCAACTGTGTGGCATGTCCAAGCATTTCAATTGGACTTATGCAACCGCAGCCTCATGGAAAGGTGAAAGGCGTGTTGCTGCTGTTGTTGTGGGTGCGTGTTGCTGGCGTGCCTGGAATCAATAACTGCTGTTGCTGCTGTTGCTGTTGTTGCTGTTGCTGTTGTTGCTGCTTCTGCTTACTTCTTAATCGAAATTCAAGTCAAGCCATGTCCAAGTCTATATGACATTTGGCTTTGGGCTCAACCGGTTTGCTTTTTGGCATTTTATAGAGCTAGAGCGGGCGGCAAAAAACTATTCGAGACAATGCTACACACACACACACACACACACACACACAGACAGAGATTTGTAAGCCAAGCCTCGTTATATAAGAGCAACATTAGTTGCAAATTTATGATAAGCAAAAGCTGTCGAGAATCAATAAGTGGAAGGCGGAACCACTTGTCCAATGATGCTGCATCATCATCATTATCATCATCACCATCATCATATCATAATCATCATCATTAGAGAGATCATTATACTAAGTGCAGTAGCCGACTAGCACATACTCTCTAACAGCAACTCGTTTGCATCTTTGCTGTCTTCTGCTATCTTATACTAACTTATACTAACTTATACTCGCACTCTTATACGCTCAGCTTAAGCTGCTTGCGAACCGAACTGGTTCCATTTCGCAATTTGAATGATTTCAATTTTTATGCATTATGAAATATTTTATTTAAAATGCAAAAAAAATAAATTAAAACAAATGCAAATTAAATTTTTAAGCAAATTTCTTAAATTGAGTTTGAAAACGAAATGAAATTTATAGTATAAAAACAAACAAAATAAAAAATTTAATTTATAGTTTTTTCAATTTTAAAAATATAAAAAAATATTTAAATATTTTTCTGTGTTGCTTTAAAAAACTAAATAAAATATGAAATTTATAGTGTTTAAAATTTAAAAAATTAAACAAATATTTAAACATTTTTCTCTGTTGCGCCTTCAACTAAAAATTAGAATAATTTAAATGTTTTTGTATAAGCAATTTTTACAGATTTCGTCTTAAGTTTTTTTTAACTAAAAAGTTATTTTTTATAATTAAAAATAACTTTTATATTATATATATATTCATATTACAAATATACAGAGCTGTTAAGAATTTCATTTGAATGGAAATTCAAAATGGGTTTCTGTTCTGAAAACCCATTTTGAATTTCCATTCAAATGGAATTTTTAACAGCTCTGCAAATATATTCAAGTCAAATAAGGTAAAGAAATATTAATTTTTTGAATTAAAAAAATATATGAATTCTTTAACTTTTTTTGTTTCTTTTTTTTTTGCTTTTTAGACTACAAAATTGATTTATTTTTATATATATATATTTTTTTAAATTTTTTATTTTATTTTTTTAATTTTTTAAATTTTAAATTTGAAAGACATTTTAGTTTTTTTAGCTTTTCAAACTAAAAATTTAGAAATTTATGTTAGAATTCAGTTTCTAAATTTTTTGCAATGAAATAAAAAATTTAAATTATTTAAGAAAAATATAGAAATTTCTAGTTTTTTTTTTTTGAGCACAAAACTAAATTTAAATATTTTGTAAAAAACATTTGCCAGAATTTTGTATTTGAAAGTACAGAAATTTCTAGAGATTTTCTTGTGTATTTTGTATATTTTCTAGGTCATTTTTTTTAACAAATATAATTTTTAAGAGTTTTTTTTTTTATAAATTTGATGAAACTTTGAATTTGATGGTAAATTTTTTAGATTTAATTTTTGGATTTCTTTATTTTATGTTGTATATATTCTTATTTTAAATTTATTTAATTTTATTTTAATTTCTTTTTAAATTCTGTAAGTTTTTTATCAAAATTTTTGTGCGGTT